>JBBMOY011106775.1:0-10769 GCA_037951405.1 Platydemus manokwari
TAATAATAATAATAATAATAGTAATGATAATAAGAATAATAATGATAATTGTAATAATGGTAATAATAATATAATAACATAATCATTATTATTATTATAATATTATACTAAAAATAAAGATAATTGCCGTACATATGTTATAATTAAAGCCCTAAGGCATCTTACATATGTCAAATATTTAAAATCAATCACAAAGTTTTATATTATCAATAAAAACTTTATAACGTCGATCGTAAACCAACCGAATCAATAACGACTAGACCAGAGATTCGTGAGTGCATTTTATTATTTGACTTAGCGGTAATCTTTTGAGAATAATCTTAATTGGTTATTAAAGGACTATTACAAGTGCGTGCGACATGTGTTGATTGTTAGTAACATGTGGTACTCGAAGAATGTCTTGAAATTCTACCACTAGAATCATTAGATCTTATGTTGGCTTGAAAATCCAAGCTTACTGTTACCCGAGACCGGCATTAACGAATCCATACAACTATGCCAATTTATATTAATAATAATTAAAATGACGATTAAATCTAATTGATATCAAATTACCTAATAAAACCTTGTCGATCAAGGATGACCGAATGAAAGTGTTGTTGTGAAAATTCCATATTTTTCAAATATAATATCACATGATAATTCGATACAAAGTGAAGTAAAAGTTCGAAAAGGGCAACGTATAAGTGAGGCTGGCTAATTATATTGTCAGTTCTTCGTTGCAGAGCAATGGGAAAATGATATATTCCATGATTGTCTTTAGTTTTTCTTCTTCTATTCATATTATTCCGAAATCATTCCTAGTATTTAACCTTGTCAAAAATCTGTGAACTCTATAACTGTTAGATGTAAGACATCGTTTTGAAGGCATTAACGCGATTAATTGTCCACAATTTCTGAAGCATAACCAATCTCCATTTTCCTAACATAGAAAGCTTTTCCGTAATGAAATCGTCAAACATTGTCATTGTTTCAAAGATGATGTCTTTGAAGATTCTCTCTTTGTCATTTCGGTCCACTTTAATACTCTACAGGATAATTGGATTCAGTAGTAACAATCTTTAAATACGACTTTCTTATCTTCCATTTGGTCTCCACCGATTAAAGTTCATTCCAAACATCATTCATATCGCCTTTCTTCAGAGTCATTGAATTCCAGAACGCAAATACTTGATGTTTCTCATATGCAGTATATCAGTGCTTAATATTTCCTATATTGGGTGGACACTGAAGGGATCTTGTATGAGTTGCGACCAATCATTCAAAATCATATATTCATGAGATAATTGTAATTTTGGATGACGATCAGGTAATCTATTTTCAGCTGAAATATTCTCAATCATTTTACATATGTATTAGATAATCAATTCTATTTTTTATCACTAACCACCATTCAGTATTAACTAAAGCTTTGCATAATAAGATAGATCAGATATTATATCTCGATACTTCCGCCTCTATTACGGTTAGCAATGCGAATCGGTTCGCATGTACATCACAATCCAACAAAATCCCACCAATATCGAAAAATCCCACTGGAAACATATTAGCCAACCTTTTCCTGCCCGATGTTACGTAAGGACTGATCGGTTTGAATTGAGATGTTTCATAACGATAAGCCAAATTCCTGGCCAATTTCTAAATCATTTCACCAACATCACTTGAACAAACATCAAACACCGCTCACCAACTTTGATGATGTTTGGTGAAGAAATTATTAAAAACCAAATTGACATATTATTACCATACTCTAATTGAGATTACAAAAACATTGTTTTCTGTTTATACTTGAATATTTTATTAATCGTGCTGTTGAACACTGCAACAAATATGAGGTCATTTATGATGTGAATCATTTGAACAAAGTGATTGAAAAAAAAATCAAATCCGATCATGTCACATCTGACGAATTTGTCACTTGTTTTGTTTCAAGTAAAAAACCTATGGTTTTGCATGGCACAGATCTAATTTATATTGACAGAGAATTGATCATTTCTGTTGATAGCTCATCAATTAGTTGACAATTGTTTACAACGTGAGACTATTTTCAGATGTTTCAGTACCATTTGTTGTAGCCAATAATACTATCCCCATACGAAACTGATCCTAACAAAACCCGATATTTATTTTAATCATAATTTGTACTTAAAACGGTCGTCCGGTTCTTTAAAGTGACCATGACAATCGTCGAAATTCACATTAAATATCTGCTTCCACACTTAAAATAAACCTGTCTCCATGGTGATTCAATTTCAATATTCCACAGTATGCATTATCACGCATTACTCGACGATATCCATGGGAACACTCTGTGCTTGCATCAAACTTATTTAAGATTTTTGAAGCATTGTAGAAATTATTAGAAATAAAATTTTCTGAGATAAATAAGTTTAACTAATCTAAGCTATAATTAAACATTAATAAAATATAAATTAATAATAAATTGATTTTGTATTGACCAAACATTTCATATATTCAAAGTCCATGATAGAGCTAAACTTGAAAATGTGTGCACAAAATTTTATCTATTTTCGATTATATATACCTACTGTCCAAAGCAGTAAACAGAATATATAGTCTACCGCAACTGGATCAGTGAGATATTTTTAAAAAAAAACATTGGATCATTTAGGATCGGAACAAAAGTCTTGTCCGATAGGAAATAATATTTATTTAATCAATAAAGACGATATGTAAATTGAGAAATATAAACAAAACATCATTCTTCTGTTAATCTGAAACGTTGAAAATAGGTCTTTAAGGTTCACACACAGTTTTGCCAGCGTTCGGGAAGTTGTTTTATGCCGGTTTCATAGAATTCCGCAGATTTTGAAGTGAACCACTTTTCCAAATCATCGTTAACCTCTTCAGCGGAGTGATGAGTTTTCCGAAGAAGTGAGTTTTTCATCGGAGGAAACAGGTGATAGTCCTAAGGGGCAAGGTCTGATGAGTATGGTGGATGCGGTATTATCATAAAACCGATTTCAGCAAGCTTATTTTGAGTTGAACGTACCGTATGCAGTCTAGCATTATCATGAAGAAAATTGAGCTTTTTTTTGGTTTTATAGAGGATTGATGTTTTGTTTATATTTCTCAATTTACATATTGTCCTTATTGGTGAAATAAATATTATTATTAAACAAGACTTTCGCTCCAATAATTATCATTTACATGAGTTATACGTGTTTAAATAAGAAATATATTTTTTTAATTTAACAATTAAATAAATAATTGAAATAATTTACAAAAAAATTAAAAAAAGAAAAACAAAAAAACAAAAAAATTAAAAACTTATCATCAAGTTTGATTGAGTACATCGTTCAAAATAAAAAAATGAATGAATCAATGAATGAAAGATTGAAAAAATCGTGTAGTGAGGGTTATTATTGTCAATTTAATTTAGTAAACATAAAATAATATTTTCTTCAATCAACCATATTTTTTGTTCACGATTATATTATTGTATCAATTCTACAAAATCGATCAACGGAATCAGACCCTAGCCAAGCACTATCGCATATTTTTTCAACATAAAATCAGTGGGTGTCATTAAGGCCCACACGACAATTGTGATTAGATCATTCTGATGGTATGTCAACAGAAAAAAAAATAAGAATCTTGTTGTGTCCTTCAGAATGATCAAAAAAAAATCGCATTCATCAATAATTTTTGTTTAAGGCGAAAATTCACAGAAAAAAATAATTAAGCCAATTTTTATCAATGTAAGTCACACCGAACTTGAGTTGGATTCAAAAACCTTACAATAAGAGCTGCCTATTGATTGATTTATCTGATACGATGAAGTGTCAATTTACCATGATATATTTACAGAAATATTCATGTCTTCGTATGTATTTGGGAGGAGAAAAATCTTTCCACTGGCTTTTTAATTCAAAAAT
This sequence comes from Platydemus manokwari, assembly GCA_037951405.1. Lineage (NCBI taxonomy): Eukaryota > Metazoa > Platyhelminthes > Tricladida > Geoplanidae > Platydemus > Platydemus manokwari. The sequence goes on from JBBMOY011106775.1 coordinate 3,900, forward strand.
AATACATTTTTACTTTTGACATGATCTTGCACTTGAATACAGGCTTGAATGAATCCTCTCAAAATAAATCAATTCAAAGATCAATGGCATCATTAAGAGATTCGCTCGTAGTTGTAATTAATTTTTTCCTACGAAAACTCGTTCGGTGTATCGCCAATAGCGAGTAGTTAAAAATTTTGACAAATCTGTTGGTCGGGTTCAAAAATATATCGACAATTTATCGATCAAGTTCATAAAACCCAAGATATCACGAGCATTTTATTTAAACAATAACTCGAGGTACTTCGGAATACGATCGGATGATGAGGAAAGATCATGTTTGAAGATACTATTTATAATAACGTCCAATGAAGAATTTTAAGCGAATTTTTTATACCCTCGACATTGATATTTGTTTAATATCGATTGGTATCGTATTATTATTTCAAAACGTAAAAGTATTTGAAATAATTCATTCATCAAAATGTAAGATAGATGGATTAGTTCATTTGATTTGACTATAAGTGAATATTAGTTTCAGTTATCAGTCATTGAAGACTCCTACTTTATCTACTCAATCTTCTTTGGAGAAAGCACATTCACAAAAATGTGACCACAACGGCGGGAAAATTGCGGGATAAAATCAAACAAATCACTCCATATTTGAAAGAAAAAACAGATTCACAGACAACAGATGTATGCAGAAAAACGGGAATGACTGCGAAACATTAATTTGTCTATAAATAGAAACCATTCCAATGCACTACACATCAAAGACCTGGATATAGATGTAGATATTTCGCAGAAATCTACAAACTGATAACTGGCGTAAAACCAAACGTGAAAAACAAGAAGAAATAAAACCATATCTTCTTCATTGAAAAACATTAGCAAATCCTATATATAAACTGGAGACCATTTGTAAAGGAATAAACAAATGAATGACCTCTCCTTCATTCGCTTAAAATTCCCTCATATAACGTAAACAGCTTCTAAATCAATTAGAGCCACCATTTATTAGAACTAGTTAATGAATCCAATTCATATCAACGAAAATTGAAATACGAGCACAATGGAAGAACAAATACGACAGGATTTCATCAGCGCATTGTAATACACTTTTAGAATTACGAACTCAGAGATCGGGAGGTTTTTTGGAGAATTGCAGACAAAATACAGAAATAATAGAACCGATAAACTTATACAAAAATAGAATCTCATAAATTATTCCAACAAATTCAAAGTATTTTAATGCCTCTTAAAACGTGGGTATTTTGTTGATTAAAAATATCTTATTCTATTGTATTCGGTGATAATAAATCATTTAATTATAAAATTATTTTTTGTTTGAACGATTCGATAATAAAATCAGGTTAGCGTCTTCATGAGTTTCTTTATCTCCATCTAATGGTCCCCGATCAATTAATTTGCTCAATAAATAGTTATATATATATATATATATATATACATTTCAAAACTATTTTACGATAGATTGATGAAAAAATGCGATTATAGTATGAACTAACATAAAATTATCAGATCAGAAATATCTACAATTTGTGATCTGACACGGTTGACTAGTCACCGCTGTTCACGATGACTATGATCAAATCATCATCATCGCTACAATCAACACAACAAATCAGCATCATCGTGCCAGCACAGCACACAATAGATTTCATTCCATAGCCAATACATTTGCAGAGAATAGCACATCTGATCAGCCTGGTCTCAAATGCGCAATCTCAGATATTATCTAAAAATCAATAAGCTACTTTCAAACAATATTATCATTGACTTTGAAATTCAAAAAAAAAACACAACAAAACCGATTTCCAAGATACACATGTTCATCAATAAGTCATTTAAAAAGCCATCAATTTTTTTTTGAAAAATTTTATTAGCATTTCTCAATACAATTACAATCTTCTCCATTTTGAAAAAAAATCTATTCTTTTTTTTTGATAGAAGCAACAAAATAGTTATGGAGCTCACAGAAAAATCAAAACAACAACAAACAAACACCAATTTTTTCAACTGCTAATCTACTTAAATACAAAAAGGCCAATGGTGTTGCCAATAAGCATGTTTATGGTAAAAATAAAATAAAACAATAACAATAACGATAATTGTTTCGAAATATACAATATTATGGTGGATAATTATATCTATATACATTTACACATGGCTAGTGGATTCATTAGTGGAATCGATATTTTCTATGGATTGAGATTGAGTAGAGATTTGTTTTCTGAATGATCGAATGATTGTATTTTATGATTGATGGATGGTATTGGATTGGGTTGATTAATCTCATTGATCATTCGATAAAAATCGATTTTGATTCCAAGAATAGACAACTATTTGATCGAAAAATACTGAGAATATCAAAGCTTGTTTAAGCTGCAGATGTCGATCTTGTTTTCTCTCTCTCTCTCTCTAGAGTCATACTGATTTGAAAACTTTGAAAATGTTGCATTTTCGAAAATAACTTGATGATGATGTAATTGTGATGAGGTAATTGATTTGGTTGTTTTTTTGTTTTCAAAACGCGGCTTGTACTGATCATTGATAGCGATCTTACTCACCTATTCATTACGATCGACTCGTCGAGTAATGGATTTTATGAAATAGATTTGTAAAATAAAAAGAAAAATCAAGTTTGTATCTAAATCTGAAATTTTGGTGTAGTCGAGATCTGGATCGAATATTTTTCGGATCGTTAAATGTTGTTGAAAGAAATGGTTTGCTGTTGCAGAGCAATGGAATTGGTGGTATTTGAATTGTTTTGCGTTCCCTCCGACAACATGTTCTGATTGATGAATAAATCGATCCGGTTACCAAGGTGATTGGATAAATCATTTGTCACGTGAGTGGTTGAGATGGAATTTAGATTGGTATTCGGATGACTACTGGAATCGGGAGAATTGTGCGATGAAGCATACATCGGTGTCAGCTCAACACCATTGAAATTGTTCATCGAGTTGGACGATGGGAAACTGAACGCCGATGATTGGTTGTGAAACATTATATTTTGGGCGTTCGCTGTAAGAAAACCACTTTCCAAGAGATGCGGAGAAATAGTGAAACAATGGGGATTAACTGATTGATAATTAAGAATGTTATTTGTATTTACACCTCCGGAAGTCGTTGGATTATATGTCAAAGGGCTGGAATGATTAGAGCTTGTCGGGTTGCTGTTTGGACCACCATGAGAATTCGACTTCTGTGAAATAGGAGCTTGAATACCACTTAAAGTGGAAATCGGTTGTAACTGACCTTGGGGGTATATTATACCATTGGGTGTATAATACATATGCCCATAGTTAGGATCTAAACACACAGGATAGTTTGAGTAACCGGAACCTTGGCTTGCTTGTTGGCTCAGATAGATGTTTGCGGAATCCTGTTGGAGTTGTTGGAAATGAAAATCTGATGGCAAGGATGTTGAGGCAATGCTGGGATTGTTGTGATGCCCACTAGATGCGCTTACGTATTTCTTACCATGTTTGTCCTGTGTCAAATTTGCCGAAACTGCAGGATGATTATTAGCCGCTATCTTGGATTTTCGTCTCGGACGATATTTATAATCTGGATGTTCTTTCTGATGATTGGCTCGCAATCTCTTTGCTTCATCTATAAACGGCTTTTTATCCATTTCACTCAACGATTTCCACATCGATCCCAATCGTTTACTGATTTCTGAATTATGCATTTTCGGATTTTCAACCGACATTTTCCGTCGCTGACCTCGAGACCAAACCATAAACGCATTCATGGGTCGACGAATTCTCGTTTCTTTTTTATCGTTTTGTTTGCCGTTATTTTGATTGATTTGCAACGAATTTGCATTTTCTGATTTCATTCGATTCTGAAAAAAAATTTAATTGATGAAATACTATCGATTATTCGATGGTTGGGTGTTTTGGAAAATTTTAGACAATTGGAATTTTTAGAAATGATTCTTAGAAAATGTCCTCAAACAAACAATACTCAATCACATGCATCATGTTACTATGCCATACCTCGATATTACGTAATCGATAATCAACGAAAAAAAATTCGCCAAAAACATACTGGTTATCGAATTTCGCTTGAAGAAATCATTAAAAACATTCCTTACTAAAGACTTATGCATTATTACTCATAAATGATAAGCTTCATTATATAAAATAGAACACTCTGATATATGATCTAGTTCTACTCATTGTAGACAATTCTAATTAGATTTTAGGACGCCTATTAATGTGTTAAACAAATCAATAATTAAGAGTATTCCAAAGCATTTCGCTACAAAAAGCTAAAATAATCAAAATTCATTTTTACTTGACTATCCTTCAGTTCTGGACTGGAATTCAGACCGTCATCAGAATGAAAGTTTTCCTGCTTGATATCTTTGTCATGGATCATCGAATTGTTCAAATATTCATCGTCATTGGAATAGTTTGGATTCGGTCTTTTGATATTCGTCAAATTCGTCAAACTTCCATCACTGTCATTGTGAAAATAGCTGTTTGCCGATTTCTCCAGCGTTTGTTGTCGATGCAAATGTTTCAGCATGTCTTCTTCGTCGCGATTCGGATGAAGAAGTCCACTCAACATGTAGCCGGCATAATCGTTTTGGTCCAATTTGAAGTAGTTTTGATTTGAATCGCTCTGTTCACACATCTGTTCTCGTCTCTGTAACATCGAAACACAATATCCCAGTTGATTTTCCATCATGAACGGATGATCGATTCCTGAGTCTGAATGGTTTGGTCTCGAATAATCAAGACCCATATTGGTGGTACGAAAAACATTGAGCTCCGGCTGATTCGAATCGGTGGGGGATTGGTTGGTGGATTGATAAAATTCGCTGACACTAGGCATTCTGAGATTTTCATCTCGCATATTGTCTACATCTAACGGGGTCTCGAAAATCATTGGTATTTGTCCACGAAATTGAGGTTGTAACGACATGCAATATCAAATCTATTCTTTGATTTTGCTGATAACAATGAGACAGTTACAGTTCAAATTCTATTGACTTGTAACACTGGGGCTTCTTGAATCGTTCTTTTGTTGAACCGATGCGGTATTGTATATTTTTTCTTTATTCAAATACTTATTGTTCGATGGAGAAGTCAATTGATTTATCCCAGTAATAGTTGATAATAATAATAATAATAGAATACTGGAACAATGAATAGATATATGGCTACTGGTTTTTGTTTCTTTTCTCTTTTCTCTCTCCGCAATGGATTCTTGATGATATTGTGGAATTGATAATAGCGCAAATGTAATACTTGAGTTACTACGAAGAGCTGATGTTGCAAATTTATGCTGCTTTGAAAGCGAACAATAGACTAATTTATTTTATCGATGCTGGTAGTGCATATGCTGCTGTATAAGTGGTTAGAGTTTGTGTTTGCGAGTTTGTGTGTCGTCTTCTAGTGGTTAGTCTACTTGTATGCAATATTGTTCTGGTGTGTGTACTGTTTTGCTCCAACTACTCGATATACACACTGGCATCATCAACGCGTAGTTTCAGCTTCTGTTTTATCGGCTTACTCTCATTTCTGTTTCACCTATCCGCATGAAATAATTCCACTGTGATACTCCAGTTCAGGATATCCCTGACTACCTATCCGCACACACTCTAACATACAACCAATGAACGCTAACAGCGTTAGTAACACTTACTTCGATCGATGAATGAAATCCACTCGAGAAAGCTGATTAAATCTATTAAGGAAATGCCGATTGTTTTATTTCTCAAATTGCCCAATAGAATTTCAATCTCAATATCAAAAAGAAATTCTACACCAAAAATTAAATTTTTTTCTCCTGTTCTTTTGAAAAAAAAATAAAATAGTCCTACTGGTTTTTTTATTACCATAATTCAATTAAATTTTCTTTAGAAAAGTCTATTTTTTTTCTAAAATAAAACTTTTCAATCGACTTGATCGATTTTTCGTTCAGAAGGTCAATTTTTAGAGATTTTAAAAAATTCCAATAATAAATTCTAGTAATCAATTTGAATATATTTTAATGATTTTATCGATTGAAATATCGATTTATTGTTTATTGAAAATAATCCATATAATATATTTATCGATTAATTATTGGATTATGTATTGATAACTATCTATTCAGGAGTTAATTAACATTCTAATAAATAAAATAAATAAAAAATTAATTAATTTTTAATTAAAATTATTAATTAATAATTGACTGACTGATATTTAATTAATTATTATATCTCAATCATTTTTCAATTAATTAATTTTTTAATTAATTATTTTAAATTAAAAAAATTAATTAATTAATGGAAAATGCTTAATCAATAATTTCCATCTTGTATTTCCACAATATTAGCCGTCATGTGTTTTCCATTCAAATACGATATCTGTTGTGGTGATGTTTGATGGAGAGATTATAGCGATATTGTTTGGCTAGTAGTTGTGACCATTAAATTAGATACAATAGAGATACAGGTAGTATAATAATATAATAATGATAATAATAAATATCAAATGCCATATCAACTCTGTATATAAATTGATGATTTGCATCACTTGATTATACCATATATTGACAACTGATTTACTCTTCATAAATTAATGTGACCGCTTCAGTTGATAATTTGCAGCAAAACAGGTCCCCAGATTGCTAGTTATGAGATCACAGTGATTATAAAAAACTAATATCTATATTAATCTATATCAATCACATTATGCTGTGACAAGTTAATTTCTATTGCAGTCTTTGAATTTAATTATTAATTGATCTTTATTTTTAATAATAAATATTAATTATTTAATTTTCTGTTGCAGTAAAACAAATCATGTCACTCAATTCATCAATAATGATTATTCCGTTAATAAAATATTAAAATAAATCATAATCGGA
>JBBMOY011106886.1:0-10769 GCA_037951405.1 Platydemus manokwari
TAAATTATAATTAATCCATCTTATATTAAATGGCAAACACAATTAAGATTCTTTGAGATCTAAGATATTGACTAAATCATTCTGCAAATGAGTGCTTTAAAAGAAAATAAAGACCCAAAATAATTATAGATAATTAATTTTAAATTGCTAAATAATTGTTATCTAATCTAATCTTCTTAAGTTTTGCAATTATTCAATAAAGTATTTTAAAATTATTTATGAAACAATTTTAAGGCAAAAGCTAATTCATATATAACCAATAAAGCTAAAATATTTAAATGTTTTCATTAAATTCTCATTAAACTAATTTCATCGAAAATAGACTTTCATGTAATTTAACAATAAATAAGAGTTAATTAATTTTTGTTTAATCACGACGTTTATTTAAAGTCAGAATTTTTATCACTTTTTTGTGATTATAATTTTTTGAATTTTCATTAGGAAAACTGAATCAATAGACAAAATGTATCATTTTGGCAGTGATGAAAGTTCTAGTAATAGTGACAACAGCGAAAGTTTTACAAAAACAAGTACTTTAAAATACTTTAAAACATTATTTGAACATTGCTAGATAAATATCGTTATTCTTTCGATGTAGCTCCAGTTCAAGATTTTAATGATCTAGAAATCGACGATTATGAATGGTTTAAGAATAGGAATTCTAGTAGTTTAATAAGAATGAAAGATTTAATAATAATTATCGTACAAATTTAGAACACAATGAGGATGAAAGTCTAGAGATCGATAACGTAAGCATAAATAATGAAGATATATGCGATACTACTGTTAGAGATCCTGAAGAAAGTAATTTACCAAAGGAAAATGAGATGCTAAATGTGATCAATTCATGTGACGAGAAAGAAAACATTGAATATGTTGATGATAAATCCGTCCCTCTTGATAATTCGTTGAAAGATAATACAGAAATATTTCAAATAACTAACCACGTTAATGAAGAAAATAATGAAATCAAAACACCAGAAATTATCAAGGACGAAAATAAGGAGAATATTATCATTCCAGAGGGAGAGAAATTAAAACCTGTTAAGAATGCCCTTGTTCGACGACCGCCAATTCGACAAGCACAAAACACCGCCAATGTTGCAGCTTTAGCTGACGATTTTAGCCATAAACAAACAAAGCTAAACAAAATCGTAAACCCTCTCAAAGGACAGACACAGACATTGAATAGATTTCCTTTGAATACTAAACATGATATCGAGAACAAAGGCAAGATTTTGACTTTAAATCGAAACAATCCGATTAAATCTGTTTGCTCTAAGGTTTTGAAAATTGAATTTAGTATTCAAGAATTATTTCAAAATGATTATATTTAGCCTCCCACTATTCCAAGAAGTCCAGTTTTAGAAACGAAGCGTCGGGCAGCTGAAAAACAGAATAAAGTGAGTGATTTAACTTCTAAAACAATTCTCAGTCTTGAATTATAATTTGTGAAATTTATTTGAATTATTTACATGCTTATGATTGGTTGTTTCATTGTGTGGTCTGATTGATTGTGTGCCTTTCATGACTGGTTGTATCACAAACAAATGTATTTAATGTTTCTCTGTAAGCCATTAGAATAGTTTGTATGTGTGTGAGTAGTGATCGATCGCAATCCTTCGATACATGCGTCCATAAATATCAGGATTTCCGAGCATCGTTGTGTTATTTAAAACGATTCAAATTTCAGTGTAAGGAGCTTTCTCCACCTGATTATTGTTTTATTATTCGAGCAATTTTGTGTTTCCTTGATGGAAGTTGTCATTGGTAACTGTTTGGGAGATCATGTCGAAAACGTGTGTCACAATTTTATTGGTATATTCTAGATGGAGATGCAAAGCATTGAAAATCAACAAATGGGTTCAACAGCAGACTATAAAATTTACAAAGGGGTTATTTTGTTGATTATTTTGTGATTATTGATTAACGTTATGACAACAGGGTAGTGCGGTTCGTAGCGGAGCAACAACGTTACCATGCACAAAAAATGTGGTGTTATATCTGTATGTTAAAACAATTTATTGATTTATTTAGATTCGTCCTCTGTGGAAATAGAAGATGGTTTTCGATTTTATGTGTTCTCTTTTTGTGAATAAATATATTTCGTAGCTTTTCTATTGTTTTGTTTTAAGTGACTTAGAAGGGTTCTGATCTAGCAATGACGATTGGTATTCATAAATATTCGCAATATATTTTGCTCTAATGCGTGATGCACGTCGAGATAACCTTATTGATCTCAATCACTTGGATTATATTTGTTCATGTCAATCATGGCCATAGAGGCCTGTGTCAAGTTGATAATAAATTAATAATATTACCACAACTGTTATATCTTCTAATAACAAAAATATAAAATTAGTTTTCAAAGTATGGATGATGTCATTAAAGAAATATTCTAGCCTGATTATGTTGCGTAATGGAATCCCAATAAAGCAAAATTGCATCACAATGAATGATAAATGTTTCATACTTACAGATTTGATCATCAATAAAGATCAGAATAAACAATTGAAATCATTTTGTTTAAAATAAATATTATTATTGCCAAAGCTTTGAGATTGAATTTGTCAAAATCTCCCAATAGAATATTATTTCGACAGGAAAATTATAAAGATCAATCAGTATATGTTATGATAATCTTTTATTTAAATTATAACATTAATAATAATATTATTGTAAATTGTATCATAAATTCCCAACAAATATGCCAGCCAATACAAATAATAAAACAAGCAGAAAGAATGACAAAAATAATTTCTCAAATTTGTAATGCTAATTTTCATTTGAATAAATAGCTACTGGAATTGAAAACATTAAATCAAATTCGATATACCATCCTTGCATTTTATTGGATTTTGCTCTTGACTGCAATGTATCAGTTATCACTTTATTGGATTTTGGCGCACAACTGAGTTGATCTATGCCAGTGATTCCCAAACTTTTTGGGCATACCGCCCTCTTTTCAGAATAAATATTACTTAGCGCCTCCAAACTAACCCACACCAATTTTTTAAAAACTTTTAATAGCAGTTTATAAAAAATCTTAATGTGACTATCTTTTTCATTAAGTATATTAAAAAAATATAAATTAGGTAGAAACAATGCATTTTGAAAGTAAGAACATATTTATTGCACTTGGAATAGATTTTAATACAAAAACTCAAAATTATGTTAATGAGAAGGATGAACCTGGTGTGCTGCTACCGATTTTGTAACATTGGGCTCATCAAAATTCTTAATAATCATTTTCTTACATTCTTATAGTATTATCGCCTTCAAATGAGCTTGTATTCACCACCGACCCTCTGGATCCTTACAGGGCCTACCAGGGGCCGGTAGCACCCACTTTGGGAATCACTACCATAAACAAATTATTGAAGTTTGGATTTGGAACCGAAAAACAGGGTCATCGTAATTAGTGATATTCGTATTATTGATAATAACACTCACATATTTATCCTGTTTCCAATTCCAACCGTGATTATATTGGCTCCATCTTTTTTCAATAATTCAGCTTCACCTGCTGGTTTTGGATACATGTTATTGACACCATCAGTCAACAAGATCACATTGAATGGAATTCCGGATCTTTGTTTGGGTTTGATTTTCTGAAGAGTTTCGCGTAATGCCAAACCGATCGCCGTAGCCGTTCCCAATTTCTTCAAATTTCCAACAATTTCAAATATTCCTAAACGCGATAAAAATCGATAAAAATCATATCATTGGAATATCAATCGTAAATTAAACGTTTTTTATCGGTCAAATCAAAATCAAAATCCAATCGGATTTTATCGGAAAACGATATCATTGCAACTCGGACTCTGTTGGGACCCAATTCCAGAGTGGATAGAAATTTCCTCAGGAAAACTTTTGCAATTCCATAATCTTTTTCCGCAATGGATTCAGATGAATCCAGCAAAATAACCAAATCTTGTTGTTTCGATTGACAAGGTTTCTTATCTGGAATATTGAATAACAACGACAATATAATTTAAAATAATGATTATCAATAGTGTCATTAAATTTTAGTGAATTTTTATATATTTTTATTATTTTTTCATATAGAAACTATTAGTTATCATCAGATGAGATTCGACCACCAGACTTTGGATATTTCATTATTCCCATAGGACGATAGCACACGGGTGCCGAATTGGTTACTTCAATTGACTTAATGATCCTCAATAGATTTGGTTATTTGAAACCTAACAAAATGTTTCTGAAACATTTATATGTGAATATATTTATAAGAACACATATCACTATGGATGCTGTGCTGGCTAATTTCTGGTGAAACTTTCGGAGTTGAATGCAGAACTTGGGTCTCATAACGTGAAAAATCGAAGCAATTTCGACATTAAATCTTTTTAATTTTAAAATTACAGTAAAACCGATTTGGATAATTTTTAAAATTGTCATTAAATCATTAAATAAGTTATTGATTTTGTAATATAGATATTTCAATATTGAAATTACCAAATTTCGATCAATAGAATTCCAATATAGATTTGATTTTTTGTTTAAGAATTAATATTTTGATATATTTTTCAATTAATTTTAAAATTAACATTATTAATCATTCGAAATTAATTTAAATTAAATTAAAATAAATATAATTACTTTATAAATTGCACATTTATCTTTTAATGGTTAATTTTTAATTTTAATTTAAAAAAATCTGATATATAAAAGATGGAAGTTGTTAATTCTTTTATTTTATCCTGAGGTGGAAGCCGGCGCTGCTTAGATAAACAATTATTTACAAGAGTATGAAAGAAAATAAACTAACAAAAAATATCTATGTTGATTGAAGTCTGCTATTTAGCGCAATTTATATATTGGCACGACATAAAAATAGTTTTATATTTACACACACATGCACAGACACATACATTCACAGACACATACATTCACAGACACACACATACATAGACACATAGATATATATGACTCATGTAATGAAGGTGCTAAGTTGTGATACAAAACATTGTTTTTTGATATTACATAATATTTCTCACCAATTTCCACACAGATATGATGAACAATTTTTTTAATTTTCTCTAGTAAATCGTAGACATTGGCCACCTTGATGACGCCACTTGGTGATGCGATCCTCGTAAGCTCTTTCCTATAATTGTTTCAATAAATATACACACACCAAGATTCATTGAAAATTTTCTTTACAATCTCAAATTTATTACCTTCATATTATCATCAATGATATTCAATTTCATTTTTAATGATGTTTTATTTTGATATGAAATATTTTTTAACACAATTTAATGTTCGACATTTAAAATTATCGACCAATATTTACTAAATCAATATTATTTAAAGGTCTGCGTTAAACAGACAATTTATGAATGTCAATCTAATATTTAACAATTAAATGAACACGTTTTTATTTAAAATGGATTCCGGGGAATGAATGTGAGGATTTGAGGAATATTTTCCATTCTTACAAAAATCGATTGTCATATTCCAACTATTACTTTAATAATGAAAAAGTTTTCTGTATTTGATTTAAATGATTATGATAATTTTAAATTTAATGACTGCACGAGAACAAAAATTTCAGAGAATTATTTAATCCAATTAAATTCACGATAAAAATAAAAATTTTCTTGTGTAATCCAAGATATCCAAAAATTGTTCAAAATAATGTGTTGGTGGAAAAATTGGTTGAAATTTGGTTTTGTATTCCGTAGAAGTTGAGCTTGAGCTACAATTTCTTAAATCAATGACTTTGCTTAACCTGTCGGTTGCGATTCGCAACATGGGAAACAAAACGAATTCTTCATACAGCTTATCTTTCATATTTTCGATCTTATAAACATCTCACATTCACATTAGAAAGGGGAATTCATATTCCTAACGTATTAAGTGAAAAATTAAATGGAATTTCGGAGAAAATTAAGAATTAAATAAATTACCGCCATCTCAAACACACTTAGGTGACAACAATACCTGTCCAAAGGTGACTACAGTGTAAGGAAGTCCACTTGTGGAGTTTGTTCAAAAAACAAGAAAATTGGAAGATTTATCCAAAGAGGGACATCCAAATATGGGTTAATTATACCACAAAATCATCATTTTGATATAAGCATTTCATTTTCTATCAATAAAAGTGATTTATGAATGGGATTTAATTGCAGTTTGTAACGCTGTTCTATTTACATATATTTTGATCACCGAAAGACAATTATCACCTAGATTGGGTCAGGACAAAACCGATTATCAATCCTAAAATTGACTGAAGAAACAATAGTATCATCAGGTTAATCTGAAAACTCTGACACTGAAGATGACTAAAGACTGAAGAACATATAAAGAAACAATGACAAGTTGTGATAAAAGACGAAACAATTTACAAATGCAGTGAAGAGCTATTATTAATGGCTAAACTTTTGTTGTATATCGAAAAAAATTCATTTCTCAATAAACGAAAATTTTTATTAATATTTAATCTAAGAATGTTACTTCAATACCAATCGATACCAACAAGAGGAATTATTAAGCTTCGTTTAAACGCCTTACGAAACTTATCATTTCATACCATTTAATTATTCATTTCAAGAAGTACTGTATCATTTGATAATCTCTATAAGATCTGAGAACAATTTCACCCCTTCATCAATATTATTAGTTATCCATCACATGCTCGTATATTACTTCTCCCAGGTGCTATTATAGTTTTTCAAATACTTTACTTGAATTTTTTAAACTAAAATCGTGTCACTTAAAGATTTTCGTAATAATAAAATGCTGACTTTGCAAGGCGGCATATATCAACCGTCTAACAAGGTAATGAAATCATACATATCATTTCTAACATTAGCTAGAATCTATGGAAATATGCGTTAAGAGAATCTCACGTGTTAATATGGGATCCAATGCCTATAGTGATGATCTGAACGGATAGTTTCTTTAAATTTTCAGAAAACGAATACGGGGTAGGATACACGTTATTAGTACCATCAGTCAACAAAATCACCATTTTTCGAGTATCTCTTTTCATAATTGGAACCACATTGTTTAATGTCAACCTCAGTGCTCGACCAATAGCAGTCATACCCTTTCCTTTATTAACTCTCAACAAAGCATTAGCCATATCTATAATATTTATCAAGGTAAAATATATTTACAATGAAGGAAACCTTTCGAATCAGTGTACTTTTCCAGGTTAAAAATCAGAGATGCGTCATCACTGAATACGATGAGAGCTATTCTATTATTTGGATTAATGGTTTTGAGAAAGGTGATAATTTTTATCAGAAAGTTTTTGGCCAGTTTAAAATGATACGGTGATATCGACTCTGATGCATCTAAAATCAATACGACGTCTCGCAGTTCAGATGAGCAAGACAAAGCGGCTTGAGCAGTGCTTCCATAAACTGAAATGATTATGTTATTATAATAATAACGATAATAATAATGATAATAATAATAATAATAATAACAATAATGATAATAATAATAATTATTATTATAATGATAACAATAATAATAATGATAATAATAATAATGATAATAATAATAATGATAATAATAATAATGATAACAATAATAATAATGATAATAATAACAATAATGATAACAATAATAATAATGATAATAATAACAATAATAATGATGATAATAATAATAATAATAATAAAAATAATAATTTTGTAAGATTTTCTGGAAACAAATCTTATATTATAATAAAAAAAAATAATGAAAAATAATCAAAATACTGACTAAATAAAAAATTTAACAAACAATTAGGCATGCACAGAAACCAATTGAAAATAATTTCATATATTTGCAAAAAATATAACCAGAATTGTCAAACATAATGTCTCTAAGAGTGGGTAATTGAATTAAACCTGTCATAAGTCTCAAAATATTTCTTATCACACAGTGAAGCCACAAAATTTTATAAGCATCATTCAAACGCAGTTAGTCATTAAGTAAAATAATGTGGTAAATTTCCTGATTAATATGAAAAAAATAAAATCCTTCATTTCTACTGAAAACGTAACGCAAGCAGACAGCCGATAAATTAATAAGTGCACGAAAATAAATTGGAAAAAAAAATAAATAAATATAATGAATTCGTCTCCATTTTAATTCACAATTTGATTGTATTTGGTTTTTGCGATTTTTTGCCTTTTGTTCTGTCGATTGATATCTTTGTTTCAATGTATCGATTGCACAATTTTCTATCGAACCCGGTGTTTTGAGATATGACTATAGACGAATCCATGTAACGAATGCGTTCATCAATCGTGTTTCGGATATGGCTTTATGTATAATTTATATTTTCAAATCGACGATTATTTGCCAGCATTCTGTCACGGTCACGGTTGAATGGACAGAAATAAATTTCCATTTGGACAGATCGGTATTGCAACATGGACGTTTTCAATTTGGAATTGATTTATATTTTTGAGAAATCAATAAATTATTGCATTCCGGAGACGGGAATTGAAAATTAAGAAGATCTTTTTCGATAAATCGAACATTATTCAAAAACTTTAACAATAAAATTTTTAATTCGATTTCAAAAATATATCGATGGCTGCTCATATCGACACGATTTTATAAAACATCGATTTTATAAAAATTATTATCAAACAATAACATGGACTGTGATAAATTTCTGATCGAACAAATGTTAATATCAACATGTTATCTCTCTGGTATTACCGATATCATCAAAACAACGATGATTGCAAAACACAATTTCTGATGCTCTGCACAAAGCTACCATGACATTAGTTCCGAAAAAAATACAAATTCCAACTGGCTCTCAAATGGCAGTATACCATCTCTACATTGTTATTTATCCTTAAAGCTTGATTGTATTTTGTATTTTATTTCTACGTTTACAATTTGGGCTTATCGATTTCCTATACTAGGGATTGTTCAATTCCTACATAGTTTTATACTTAATCGGATTGAAATCTTCGACTTGTGTTATCTCTTATTGTCCGGCTACTGTGTATATGTGGTCATGTAATTATGTATTTGTAAAACATCGTAACAAAGATTTCAAGGTGCTAAAATCGTATTTTTGATGTGTTATTCATCTCTACTCAACAAAACTTATCCTATAAGGCTATACAAAATGGTTAATTTCATAAAATGTGAATTATAAACAAATCCAAAACTCCAATTCTCAGGAATGCATTCAAACAAACTCAAATGATAACTTATCATATAGAAAATAATCATGTAAGCATTGATTAATTATATAACTCTCAAAAATAGATATGGAACGGAACATCCGGTTCCGTATTTATGAAAAGTAAATTGTTTCAATGAACGAAAATTTTAAGTTCAAATTTTATTGCCTTATATAGTCCCGAAACACGCTGGAGAGATTTGAATCAATAAGGTACGATTATATATAAAGAAAAAAACATTCAAGTAAGATGAATTGAAATAAGTTATTCAGTAGATGATCATTGTGTTGGGTACCAAATATTCTAAAATAAATAATAATTTAAACCACATATTAAAATGCTTAAACAACCATGAGTAACACGATCCAGAAATAGATATTATATAATGTATCTATAATTAGAATTTATCAATATTAGAGATAACATATAATAATAACAAAAAATGATAATTAGTTATAAAAGATGAGGAAGAATTGGATAAAGCGTGGACCAATTCCAACCACTCATTTACTACTGAAACTTTATCCAAATTTGTATCTTGCTATTTAGTAGGTGACGTACTCCACAGGTCCCTACTATCAGAAAATCAACCAAGAGGTTCTTGCAGCTCTCCACACAAAGATCTCTTAATATCCTACGCATAACAATAACTGATAATTTCAAAAGGATCTTTAAATACCTGGCTATTTGCTTGCTAATAATTATTATTCTACTCAATAATTGTAATTGATTATTGTAAATCATTTGATTCGAAAATTATATTTTCATATCCTAATTTATTTTTACTTATTTAAGTTATTGCCATTATTTCCTTTACTGCGCCTTTGGAATCAGACACAGCATAGACACGAATAATATTTGGCGATGGTGCATTCATGCCTTATCGCTGATAAACGAGCTGAAACAACCAGAACAATAGATTAGATCAAGAATGAAATTTGGATTCATTTGCAAACGATATAATGAAAACTATAATTTTCAGAGATTCTGCAATACAATAAAAATAAGATTAAAAGCACAAATTTTAAAAGCGAAATAGCTTTATCCATATATCGTAATTTTTAAAATTTTTTATTGATTTAATTAGATCACTAATCTAGCAGAGGACAGTCGAATTTTCGAAAAAATCTGTCCAAGAAATAATCGAGCTATTTATATTTGAATGCTGTGTCATGAGCACAAACCAAATGGTTATTTTTTTACTCATCATTGCGCACGCATTCATGTGTGAAGTACAAGATGGTTAAGAGAACTCAAATAGGAAATGAAAACAAATTTAAAAAGTTCAACACAAAATTAAATTCCATCTCAGTATTAAGACAAATTTTACAAATTGATTTTTGATAATCAATAATTTTTAATAAAAATATATTTTTGTTTAAATTGGCTACTTAAAAATTATTTTACATAAATCGATAATATTGTGAGTAGACATAAATAAAACGTTGCAGCTATTATAACATCGAGTTTTAAAATTAATTATTAATATTTAAATTAATTATTATTAATTATCACTATTATTATTATTTAATTATTATTATAAATTTTAATTATTAAACAATCATGTTTCTAAAAAATATATAATTATAGATTTAT
>JBBMOY011106997.1:0-17305 GCA_037951405.1 Platydemus manokwari
TATCTGCAAATGGAAAATATTTTGATTGAATTTCATTAAATAAATATTTTAAAAAATGTTTTTGTTTTTAAAAAAAAAGCCGGAGTCATAGTAATACACCTAATAATTTAAAAAATTATTTATTTATTTAAGCTTTTTCTTCTTTTATTGGTAGCGAAACCAATACATCTTCTCAAATGTATGCTGAATCCACGTCTCATGTTGTATTACAGGTGGTCGATTTTATATAATGGTTCGGTTTGGATTTCTGTTGTTCTCGTTTATAAATATTTAAATCGCCTTCTTAACAGAATCTTTATAATATAAAAGAATTTCCATTTCATCTAATGTACGGGTTTATGTTGTTAGCCTGATCATCATAAATTTTATTTAAATTATTGAGACCGACACACGCAAATTAAATCGGATTAAGTGTGTGAGTGTTGAGTTTGTATTTGTTAGCCTGTTAATTTTATATAGAAAAAGGACCATTGAATAAATTTATAAATCCCCGTGTCAGAACTGCAATTTTTTATTTATAAACATCAAATTTTATTATTTTAATAACAAAAGTTTCTGTGCCTTTTATGATTTTTGTAAGAACTTATTGACAACCCACAGAACTCCATGTACAGATAGACATAGAACATAAAGGGCAACATGAATATTTAGTCTTGGTTGAAGTGTTGAACTTGTATATTCAACAGGTCTGGGGAATGATTTTTTAAGAGATTTTCATTAAATCAATGAAATATCGCACTTATTAATGATATATAACGACATCAATTAAAAGAAATATCTCATATACATTATCACAGCAATTATTTGGAAGAACTTGATTCCACTGATGATACTTGTTAGAGTGATCATGATTGTCTTCATCGATCCGATCCGAGTTAAACAACCCTAGAAATTAATAAACGATTATATAATCCTTTATTATTATTATTATTATTTTACTACCTTGTCAAATGCAATTGACGCCAGACAATGTCTTGTTGTGTTTCCACAACAACTTGTTGGTATTTTC
This sequence comes from Platydemus manokwari, assembly GCA_037951405.1. Classification (NCBI taxonomy): domain Eukaryota; kingdom Metazoa; phylum Platyhelminthes; order Tricladida; family Geoplanidae; genus Platydemus; species Platydemus manokwari. The sequence continues at coordinate 1,010 of JBBMOY011106997.1, forward strand.
TTCCAGTCTTTTATTCCGATGAATCCGCAGCATGAAAACTTTATAAAATAAAAATTAATAATAATAATTATTATTATTATTAAAATAATTTAATTACTCTTTGCTGGTATTTATCAACCGACATTTGAAGAAGTCGATTCGAGGAATAACTGTTGTTGAGTATTTGTACAATGCTCTGTGATACATCTCGATCAATATTCTGCAATGAGAAACCATCAATTTTAGATTAATTTCCATTATTATCATCGCTTACTTGTTTCGATTGAATTCTAGAGTAAATCAATAAAGATACTGACACGCCGCAAATTAATCCCAGTTGCATGATATGCTAGAATACATTATAATATACACGTATGGTAATCATTTACAAAGGAATACTTACAACAATTAGCAATAATCGTGAACGCTTGATGATGGCAAAGAAGAAAGTGTAAATCGTTAGACAAATCAATGAAGAAGATCCCAATGCAAACATGCTCAAATATGGAATGACCAAACTGTTATTAGTGGTATATATTGAGATCATTGATAAAAATATAGCTGATGATGCCAATATCTGTAATGGATAAAGGTTTAATAAAAAGCAATAAGACAGTGATGATAAATATCTTACAATTAGAATGAATGTTGCGGTAAGAATGAATAAAATGTCGAGCATCTTCTTCAGAAAAGCCATTGTAAAGGAATATGATTTGGTAATGTACAGAATTATTCAAACAATGTATTGATGACGTCATTTCCTTAATTATATCATTGACTGCGGAATCAAGTCCGTAACAATATCAGTTGTTGGCATTATTGTTAATTTCATTTATAAACTTATTATTAATAATAAAATACAATTTCAGAATATCTAATTATTGGGAATGCACTGAAATTTCATCAAAAGATGAAAAAAAATTCTCTAAAGCAAAAAAAATTAATTATTTCAAGATATAATTGTGGCTAATTATTTTAAAATATTATAATCATATTTATACGTAATATGCCCAATATATGCAACTCTCTATTTGATAGATTTATATCTACTCCAATTTTAAACATTAAATATTTTCCTGGTGTAGAGCACAACCATAATCGTTACCTAATCAAGCTAATCTGATTTCAAAGAACAAGTTGATCATTAAGATTTATCATTTATTGCGATGCACAAACGTTCTACAATAATAAAAACACAAGGGCCCAGTACTTAAATAGAATCGTCAAATAAAATCGGATCTAGGCTACATACCACTTGATAATACCGGTCAAGCGATCTGATCCTGACCTTACTATTACGAGCGTAGATGCTACTGCAACACTAATTTTCAGTATAGAAATTTTAGAGACGCTATAAACAAAATATAAAGAAGATTTAAACAATAATATCGAGATGATATAGAGTTGAAAAGAAAGAGAAATTTTATATAAATAAATATTTGGAGAATTTGATACAGAAATAATTAAAAATTTGGAGGAAATCAAAGATTTTTAAAAAAGAAGATGGGAGGATTCATAATGAATTGAAATTCGAAAAATTTTTATATTTGAGATTTATAATTTCTTAAAGGAAATTCTGCAATGATAATACAGTTTCATATTAGAGATAAAGTCGTGTTTGAAGTCTTATCGCATCACTTAAATTTTGTGCAAACAATTCAACATTAGTCAACATTGTTATAATAACAGGAACATTTTAGAATAAACCTGTGTTGTCATATCATAAATTAGAGCTCGGTTGGGAATTATTAGTATGAGCTATGACATTTTGGTTAGACCGACACAATCAAGAACCATCGAAGGAGTAATAAAAAGACATTATTTATCGAAAAGAATTTTCTTAAATGATCTAGGTAATCACGTGTCAGTTAAGAAAATTTGATATAAATCGAATCATAGGAGCAACTTGCTTATTTTTGGTTTGTAGTGTATCACGTTGTTAGTAAAACTCGACACTGAGTTTTCATGAAATAAATGAAAGTTTTGTTTTTCTTTATTTGTTATATTACAATGACACTAATTGTTTTTATGAAACTTAAATTTATTAATCATATATACAAATTAACCCCATCATCAAGAACAAATATGTTTTCTAAATGAGACCACAAGTACTATTAAGCGTCCTAAAGATTTTTAAAGTGACAGATTTTTCATATGTTAACTTCTGTCCAAAAGGTTTTTCTGTCTTGCTATAGAAATACTATACTAATATTTCCATTTCCATTAATTCTACACTGTTATTTTTAATATTTTTGACTTTTAGTTCTCCTCAACACCTCTAACTGATTTTTGGGTTGTGATGAAAAATGGTGTTATTCTCACCACTCATTTCAAAACTTCAATCTAGAATTCTCGAGCTCATTGGAGAGAAATACGATTTAAACTATTTCAAAATTTCGAAAATATTATAAATCATTAACAAAAGACAGGTCTCTCGAATGTATGAGTAAAAAGACTAATTTTTAGTGATTTATTACAAGTTTCATTGGGGATTATTACTGTAAAATTAGAAAAACTACTTAATAGATGATGCACATATAGTAAAAAACTTAGAAAAATTGAGAAAATATATAAGATACATCAAAAATTTTATGAATTGGTATTTTGCTAAATCCGTTTGTAAAACTATTTTTATCGATAATTTGTATTTTCAGGAATACATTTAGGCTAGGATGATAATTTGTATTAAATAAGGACTTAATGGGATTACGATCGATATAGTATTTAATGATTAAAAGAGCTAACATGAACACCTTCATAAACATTTCTGTTGAAAATTTAAACAAATTAATCGTCAGAAAGTTATCATTAATTTCAGATAATAAGCTTAAGAAGTCAAAGTAAATATCAAATAAATAATGATTTCCAAAGGTTATTATTCTTCTCGAAATTCCAATTATAGGTTGGAATTCATAATGTTTGAAATTAATTTTGCATTATTCTTGATTGCTTTGTCATTTGATACTAATTATTTTTCAAACTATTTTTAAGATTAGTTGTTCTGGCTATTTGAGAAAGAAATAGCAAGTATATATTTGTTATCACAAAAGTATCAATTTTTATAATTTTGTGTACACAACTGTTTTCAGATTTTCATAATATCAAAACTAAGATAATTTGGTGAATGTGGTTAAAATAAATTTTAATTATCTTTTTTGTGAAAAATATTCTAAGATAATTTATAAATTAAAATGTTTTAAAGGTTTAGTAAATTTCACTATACGCTATAAAATTCTTTACAAACCATTCGGTACTTTCACTATTCACTTAGTCCACAAAATCCTTTGAAAATAACTTATTAATAACTTTATCTATGAGCTGCACATAGATTACTTAAATTATAAAATATTTTCGAATATTACTTTTTTTAACACTGCTATCCTACTTCTATAAAGTATAAAAATTCTTTAGGTTGTCATTTAAAAATGTTTTATGAATCAGATTTTAAAACAAAATTAATAATTCACTTCAAAATTAATTAATTGTAATAAAATTCTACATAATAAGATTAGTCAATTTATATGCAAATGCTTTGTTTAATTAATCTAGTTTATTTCACTTTTAAAACATTTTTCCTTTATTATTTTATTATAAGTTTAAATTTTTGATGAATTTTTGAATATTTGAAATGGATAAAGATAAAGATAATTCTAAAAGCAAAGAATTAAGTAAGAAGACATCGTTTTTCACTAAACCAAAGGGTAAAAAAGACAAAAAGGAAAATAAAACTTCTATAAAAGAAAGTTCACCAGTGTCAGATAATCAAAATATAGATATTGATGAAGTTAATGAGAGATTCGAAAAATTTCTGGATGACATGAATATCCCTGGCGATAAAAAAGATGCTCTGCGTGAGAAGCCAGTGGAAATAAAATTCCAAATGATGAAAAATAGTGTATCAGCTCAAAGCAAACGAATCAGTGATTACATTGATTTATTGAAACAAATACTGCGAGAAAAATTAACGGAAACTCAAATTAGTGAAAATCTTGATTCGGTACGAATAATTTTGAATAGTTGTCCTGTGTCATCAATTAAAGAGTTTAATAATGAAACCAATGATGGTTTAAATCTTCTTATACAAGTATTAAATTCACTGATTGACACGCAAGATAGTTCGGTGGTGTGTTTGAAATGTTTTCGAGCATTTGCCAATTGTGGATATGGATTATTCAAGATCATGGAGAACGAAAATGCCATGCTAGCTATCGCCAATTGTTTAAAACCACAAAACACTCATCTAATGAGTGCCGCCGTAGAAATTCTCACAATCCTCACGTTCTACAGTGCAAAATCCTATCAAAACGTAATGGAAGCTCTCTTCAAGTCTTCGAAATTCAACAATTACGAAAGTCGATTTTCGCCTCTGATCGAGGGCGTCAAGAAATTCAACAGCGAATACGAACAAGAATCTTTGAGTCTCGCATGTAGTCGCTTCATCAACGTTATCGTTTCGCCTAGATTCGTCGACTCATCGAGTCAACCACTCGACGAATATTATCGCCTACATTTGCGTCGAGAATTTGTCAATTATGGATTATTGCAAGTTTATGACGAATTACTTGCCAATGAAAAGCTCAAGCTTACTCACGAACAAATCAATCGTTTCCTTCAAGAATACGAAATCGACGAAGAAGAAGTCATCGAGAAATCCGAGACCATTATTCGCGCGTTCGGGGACGCCGGTGACATTTTCCGCATTCTCAATCGCTCAATCGCCAACACGAATTGCGAGAAAAATTTTCGAAACATTTTATCGAGCTTGATAATCGTCCGTGATGATCCGATTCGTGACGAATTGTTCCGGTTCATTGATCAAGTTGTAGCGGAAATCGTGCTACAGGATGAGAACGGCTTCTGTCCTGATCCGACGTTGAGGAAATTCGATAAAATCTCATTGAAAAAGTTTTTCGATGAAGACCAAATGGAAGAGCTGAAGAAAGAATTGGACGCGGAGAAATTGCAGAAACAAGAATGTCTAATGAAATTGGAGATGTACAAATCGAGGGAAAAAGCTGACGATAAGACGAGCAACGTGAGTTTCCCCAAGGCAAAAGAACTAATTAAAAACGCTGAAGCGAGGAAAATCGATGGTGCGTAACGATTTTTTTATTTATTTATTTTTTCAGATAAATAATTCATTTAGTTAGTATAATTATCGATTGATTGAAAATAATTTTACTAATCGATTTTGGTGCTGGCAAGATTGCTGGTGATTTATTATTTGTGCGGCCTTCACATTTGAAATTAAGCTTATCAAGTGACTCTTAAAATCACAAGATTTGTAGAATGCTGCTTGTTATTGATTGTCGGTTGTGCGGTGTGCCTTCAACATCGTGCTCGTTGTTCTCGCGGTTGTTCTCAGCGGATTATCTCTGCTGTTATCCCAAATTATTGGCCGTATTATATAATTCGATATTTTATCATTATCCATTCGATTATCGACATTTACAAGCCGAGCTGAATGTGTGAATAACATTTTGATGTGCATTCGATTGATTGTATGAGGCTGTGAATAATAGATTATGAGATTCACCGTTGCCAAGGTTACATCAAATATGACTAATAAATCCACGATACCGATTTCAGAGAAGTTAGATTTCTGACAAAATCTGTCTGCCGCCCACACAGACACACTGAGCACATTTTGATTTCCGTGTTCGTCTGTCGATGAAACTGTTACCATACGTCAGCACTTGCTGTTTGTAGAAATTTTGTCCGAAATTTCAATGGCCATGAAATAGAGATGGTTACATTTGGCCTCTAACAAGAAATTGTACTCTTTAAAAGATTCCAATTGCGCCGGTACCTGTGTACAGAAATAAATAATTTTTCATCAATTGAAAATTGATAAGATTTTTGACATTTCGATAGACAGAAATTCGTTATATTTTTCAAAGTTGATAACAAAATCTTATCAAAACTTTATCTACAATCTCGTGTTCCAGTGAGCTAGATCAATTATTTCGTAATAAATATTTACTTTTCAATTTTTACTTTTGTCTATCGAAAATTATCTGATTTTTTTTTCTCGCGATATCGCTTAAAATATGAATCAATACATCCCGCCACTCACAAGGTTCTAGCTAACCAATAATTACGAGAATCGATCATACATTTGTATACATTCATAATATAATTAAAATCAACAAAAATTATTTTTATGAAAATTTATTCAATCTGTTATGCCACATGTGTCCGAGTGTGATCTGTTATTACATTTATTATTGCTCATTTAAAAATGATGATCATTTATACACAAATATCGGCTAAAGTTAAGAAAAGGGGTCCTAAAATGAAATTTTTAATTTGTTGAGTGTATTGCAAAAATCTATATGGTTTATTTGATTATATTCTTTAATAAAATTCGGAATTCAGTACTTCAGAAGAATTTAAGTTAAAATTTTAAAATATTAAATGAAGAAGAGCTTTAAAATCTTCAGGAATTTGATTATTTGAAAAAAGAAAAAAAGTAGATCGAATTGCCATTTATTGAAAATCAGCGAGGAATCCTTTTTAACATTAGAAGCCAAAATTGAGAGATGATCTCAATTTTTACAATTATTTGATAAAAATAACCAATGATATTATTAAACGTGTCAGTAGTTAATTAACTCTATTTATAATTATATAAATTTAAATTTAAGAACTCAAGTGATCGTATTGAAGTGTTGTCATTAGAATATGAACTTGGTTTAAAATCTAAGTTCTGTCCATATTAGAGATCAAAAAGTGGCATATTAACTGAATTATACGAATAAATCAAACATAGCAGTTATATATAAAATTAAGTTATATAATTATCACATAAACGAAAATGCATCATTACGAAAGTAGGCCAAAGGACTCCTTTTCTTAACTTAAGACCAAATATCGTATCCATATATATCTGTTGTTCATTTTAAAGGTTCGAATTTGATGTGTATTGTGATAGGAGTGTCAATATCGCCAACCAAGAAATGATTAGGCATTTTTTGTGAATGGAGACTACAATATTTTAATAATCTGAATTTTCTGTTTAACTTATTTCATATTAGCTATTAATATTAGCTCAGGGGGAAAGGTTTTACATAGACCAAGTTGGTGGGTTTCGTAACATACGATCTTGACAAGACAAAAACCCCATCTAACCATGAATTTAAGATCTTATTTTTACGAATTTTTGCATACATCGCCTTAAAAATGAAGTTCGAAACCATGTTTTCATAATGCTGCTACACAATTTATTCGTGGAGAAAAGGATTCTTATTATATCACGGAAGATTTTATTTAGAATTAAACCAATGCTATGATTTCTAATATGGTTTTGATCTTTTTCCGTTTTCATTTGTGAACAATAAGATCACGCGTTAATCGAACCAATCAATAATTTAGGACCTTTGATAAGAATTTCGATGATATGATTAATGATATATTTATAAACAATCGAAAACATTCAATACATTAACGATTGATCAAATTCGATAAATAAATTATCATAATATCTATTATGGAATTGTAAAATAGTTTAAAAATGCAGCATATCATCGAATAATTGAGTGAGAGAATGCTAATATTGAGATAAATATGATAATTAACATTGTTTCACATAATGATATTCACTGTGACCTACCACGAATGTCGAATTTTGAACGCCAATGATCTTAGACAAATGTATTGATTATTGATAATTTCAATTCTGGTTTGTAATTGATTGCTTAACTATTTTAATGCTGTGAATGTTGTGTGAGATTATCATACATATTCGATTTTATTGATCCAGCATTTCTATTCTTCGATTTATAGATGATTTTTCTTCATTTCTATTATCTGCTATCTGTTTCAATGATATCGATTTCTAATGTGGTGATGTTTGTGAGTTTGATGTTTAAGTTTGCTCTTTGTTTTTAATAAATGGATTTGATAATAATCGATAATTTGATTAAAGGATTCGATTCCAAATTTTATTTTGTTTTAAATCTGACAAATACTTGATGTTATTTTAGTGTTTAATTTATTATTTTTATTCAATTTAGAAGTGGTGGCCTCTAAAATAGTAATTTCAGATCAGATATCAACAGTTACTGAGTCCGAATCTACACCATCGAAAGGAGATCCTATTGTACCTCCACCACCTGGACCACCGCCCCCATCGATAGGAGGAATAGTTGCTCCACCTCCACCTGGACCTCCACCCCCAGCAATTGGAGGAAATCTTGTGCCTCCTCCTCCAGGACCGCCACCACCTGTAGCAGGTGGAATAATTGCTCCTCCTCCTCCTGGACCTCCACCACCACCTGGTGGATTAGTTGCTCCTCCGCCTCCTGGGCCTCCGCCACCACCTGGTGGATCAGTTGCTCCTCCACCTCCAGGACCTCCTCCACCACCTGGTGGATCAGTTGCTCCTCCACCTCCAGGACCACCTCCACCACCTGGTGGATCAGTTCCTCCGCTACCCCCAGGACCTCCACCTCCACCTGGAATCGGGGTTCCTCCACCACCACCTCCACCTGGATTCGGAGTACCGCCGCCGCCTCCAGGCATGATGGCTGCTGCTCCTCCAAAGCCCTTAAGCATATTAGAGAAACATGGTTTGACAAGACATCTTTTTCAACCACAGCAGCCAATGAAAAAAGCGAATTGGAACAAAATCAATGAGAAAAATTTAAATGAAAACTCCGTTTGGCTGTCAATCAAAGAAGAAACTGTCGCAGAAGACATTTTGAAAGAATTGGAAATGAGTTTCTCCAGTAAACCACCAGTTGAGAAAACCGAATCGGCAAAATCCGCTGCTCCAGCCAAGAAAGTGAAAGAGCTGAAAGTTCTCGACGGGAAAACTGCTCAAAATATATCGATTTTATTGGGCTCTTTGCGCATGGATTACGAGAAACTAAAGGAAGCCATTCTCCAAATAAACACCTCAATTTTAACGCAATCTATGATAGAACAGTTAATCAAAAACCTCCCCGAACCGGAACAAATGCAGAAGATTTGTGAGCTGAAAGACATTTATGAAGATCTATCAGAATCAGAACAGTTCTGTTATAAATTATCGAGTATTAAAAAGTTGAAACCACGCTTGGAATCGATTTTGTTTCAGTTAAAATTCGAAGATAAAATCAATGAAATCAAAGCACAATATCATGAGGCTGAAATGGCATTGACAGAGATATTGAAAAGTCCTGGATTGAAAAAGATTCTGGAAATCGTTCTGTCGCTAGGTAACTACATGAATGCCGGTTCGAGAAATCAACAATCGATTGGATTCGAGTTGAATTTCCTTTGTAAATTATCTTCGACCAAAGATAAAACCAATACTCGAACACTACTTCATTTCTTAGCCGACGTAATCATGGCCAACTTCTTCCATCCCAACGATTTATCGAAAGAACTGAGCCATATCGATAAAGCTAATCGATTGGCTCTCGATGCAACAACCAGTAGTCTGGCAGAAGTGAAAAAAGAATTGAAAGCCTTGGAAAATCAAGTGAAATCTTTCAAACCCACAGATGATAAGGATAAGTTCTTCGAGAAAATGGAACCATTTGTCAAAACCGTTCAGGAACAGATCACAATTGCTGAACTTTTCCAAACGAAAATGAATGAAGCTTTCCAATTGGTTGCCACGTATTTCAGTTTCAATTCAAATACCTACAAAATGGAGGATGTTTTCAATGATATTTTCAAGTTCAAAACCGAATTTCTAGATGCACATAAATCCAATGAAGAAAAGAAATTGCTCGAAGAACGAGCATTGAAAGCAAAAATGGAGAAAGAACGTCGAGAAAAGGAGAAACAACAAATCCAACTTATTCCTCAAGCAACATCAGAAGAAGATAGCGGTGTGTTGGATAATTTGTTGGCAGCTTTGAAGAGCGGTGATGGAGCTTTAGCTCCCAAGAGACGTAAACCGAAAGCCAAAGAAGGTCGTCGTCCCGTGAATAGGACTCGATCAAGAGGAGAATTTAGCGAGAATTTAACCAATAATATGATAGAAATTGCGTCTTAGCTATCTATCTGTTTCTTTCTCTCTCTCCGTTCACACAACTCTCTCATATCAGAAGACATTCCAAAAATAATTATTGTGCTTCCGTTTGTAAAAAAAAATCGATTGTTTGACGATTATGCTTTCTATTATCAATATATGATATGTTGTCGCTTTTGTGTTGCAGTAACTGTGTGATTGTGTGCTTGAGTAAAACATCGTGCCAGATCTAATAATAAATAATTGATTCACATAGATTTTGTATATCATGCTGCTTCGTCAAAGTATTTTTAGCATTGACTTCATAGAAACTCAGATTGAAACGACAGGATGGTTGGGATTTTGTGTTATTTCAATGATTCCTTCAGTTTTCGTGGGTTGTATTATTTATTTGAAATACTATTTTTTCCATGCTGTATTCGTTGATTTATATTTTTTTTAAAAAAAATTCGGTTTTGTTTCGATTATTTGGTTGTGGATATTGAAGTGAAAGTTATTCATTATAGAGTTATTTTTGTTGCTAATAATATAAATATATTTATGAGTTTGGCTTTTGAGAAATTCCTTTTAGAATTAGTTTTGCTTTGTTATCTTATGTAATAATAATACTGTGTGTGTGTGATATTAGAAATAAATTAGAAAGGCGTCTCTCAAATTAACCAATCAATGTTATTACGGTGATCGTAAACTGGATTAAGATAAATTCCTTATAATGAATAATGATCTAGTTATCATTAATGAGTTATCTATTTGCATAATTTACTAGTGTTGTTGTACAGCATATTAAATTATATATGGCTAATAATTAAACTGGTTTATGACCGAGATGTAATACAAAAAACAACAGTGTTCAGAATTATTTCATGAATGTTTTCTGAAACAATAACTAGATTGAATGTGTCTGAAATTGTTTGAAAGATTGCAGACTGTCTATTTTTAAGGACGCTTTAATTGAAAACAATAATTATTCTTAAATAAATTTGTTTTAATGGCCGAAAACGATTTTATTGGTCAATTTTTGAGAGAAATATTAAATGATAAGAGTAAAAAATTGGTATGTGTTTTATTGATCGTATCAAAGAAGATTTCAGTTTATTGGGAATTGGTCCAACATCATGTATCTCAATACAAATAAAATTTATCTTGTGTGGGATTAAGTGCACATAAAGTGATTTATTTACACTTTATATTATGATGTTTTGTGATGGATTTTCCATATTAAAAAAAAGCTTGTAAGTTTTCCCTTCACTTGTTACATCAAGATGCCTTTTAACTTCATTATTTTCTTATTTAATTATATATTTTTATCCTACAATTTAAAATTCACTATTATTCATTACATCTTCTATAATATATTTTCTATCTAAGAAACAAATCAAAAAATATCAATTATTCTTCAATTTATTAAAAATTTATTTAAATTAATTATTTTAATTAATTATTAAAAATACGAATATTTCCAGCTACAAATCATTTGCATCGAAAATCAGAACTGTTTACAGATTATTGTAATTCCACAACATCAAACACGTTGAACTTCAATGATGAATTTAACATGTGAAAGATAAAATATAAATACAAGAAAATCAGAAAAATATCCGAAAATACGCAATGTTATCAATTTATAAAAGATTTTTCATCGCCATTTCCAACTTCAAAAGTTTCACAAATGATGATCACAAGCAAAATATTTCCCATAAATGCATGTTAAACATTATCGCCAGCTGTTCACCTATGTACCGGGAAAATAAATTATGCGATTGACATAAGTTTATTTTATTCTGAATCTCTAAAGAGCTTTGGGCGTTTTAGTGACATTATCAATATCACCATCTGTCAAATTAATCATTATAAGCCATTCTTTATCAATGAATTTTTATAATATTTTCTAATTTATAAAGTGCACCGAGTTGTATTAAATATATTAAAGTTAATTTTTGTTTTCTTTACTGTTATCGGATTATTATGTCACTCAAATTCTATCTGAAAATCACCGATAAATATGTGTGCTTTTAGATATCAAATTAAAATAAATTTCATTCTCACAAGCATTGAGTATGAAAAGAGTATTGGACCCTATAATCGATATCAGTTTTATAGTTAAACCTAGCGAATGTTGTCTTCATCTAGACTTTGCTAAGCAATATTTTTGTCAGAAATAATGTTGCGTTAATGGTAAGTTAATTACCAAAAAATTATTTTAAACAAACTTCAAGCTCTAGCACACAGTCACAAAAATACACATACAGATTCAACCAAACAATGAAATGTTACAAATTACTATCTCCTCAAACTGACACGAACAAATTATAACGTATTTGCACGACAACCTCCCAGAAAAGATTCAAAAACAATTCAAAGCTTATGATCGAAACAGGTAGAAAATTAAATGCTTAAAACAAAATAAAGCTCCACAGTTTATCTGCAAATAAATTCCATAATATCTAAAGGAACCGTTACAAGTGTATATTGCTACTTTGACCAACTTCATCTGATCTGTTATTTGCTTTCTGGAGTGATGACTTAATGTTGTTTTATTGTCTTTGCGATTTGTCGATATATTTTCTGAGAAGAAAAATATAAGGTTGTCAAAAGTAAGAATAAACACCTTGGATTTCATGAGCTAAACGAGATTATGAAGTCATTTCTTTCAGCTCAAATCAACAATTTATGATCGATGATTGGCTTCTTAATTAATGATAGATAACTGGTAGCAGATAATTGATACTCCTATCAGGGATATGACAACTAATTAGATTATTAGATCGCGATACGAAAACTAAAGGATTTGAGTTTAGGCTGAGAATAATTCCATTGAATTTTGTGGAATATCTTTTTAAATTATAAAGAATTTCCTTTTGGAGATTGACACAATTTGAACGAGTAGAAAATCAATTAAATTTATCATGTTGCAAAAATTGAGTAATAATTTGAATTGACATGATCTACTTGTATGATCCGAACAGGCAAATTGTTAAGTGACAATCTGAACTGAATTGGAGTGTGAAATTCTGTACTGGTTAATATGGTCTCTGATTTGGGATTTAATGAGTCATTTTTCAGCATTTTGTAGATTACTGTGGATATTTACATGTTGCTATGGTGATATGAAATTAATTTGTTATCTTTGTGGTTTCATATTAAATTGTCATGGCAACAAGGAGGCCTATGAATTAATTATGAATAATCGAATTTTTATGTCATGGTTTTTCTCATTCACAACTAATATTATATTATTATGCATTTAATCATATCTTATTTTCAACAGATCACATTAATGCTTTAAATCAGAGTCACTCACAACTAACAGCTGATGTAAACATTGAACATAAAAAGGTCAATAATAAATCCTAATGACCCAAAACCTATGATTATTATGAGATTTTAAAATCAAATACAGTTAAATAATTTTAAATGGTCATTTTAAATGGAAAAAATATTTGTATCAGAATTATAAATGATCAACAATTTATTTGAATATTATGATTGAAGAGATTTTAGTGCTCGCATTCTTAAAATCGCATTCAATTCATATTTAATAAAATAATAGCAGCACTATTATTGTATCGACATAATTTTGTGTTGCAACTCGAGATAAAATAACGATAAAGATTAATACCGTCTATTCATTCCCATCAAAGTTGGTAGAAAGCCAATAATAATGAAATAATAATTAATTTTAAAATTTTATCACAGATTATCGATAAAATCTATTATTCCTCAAAATAATATTGGTTTTTGTTTAGATTATTTTTGTAAATATGGTATGTAATGTTAAATGTATATTTCACAGCTCACTTGGCCAATTCAACACTTGTGTAGAAAAAAGAAGATTATATATAGGGTGGACCAGAAGTAAGAAGGCAATACCAAAAACGTTGGCTTAAGTATCTGTTCAATTTATTTAAGGAATGTAAAGGATTAAAAGCGATACTTTTATTTACAAATACTCAAATTGTCCACCATTTACTTCGATATACTTCAAAACTCCGTTCTTCATCGGTGTACACACTTTGTGACAAAGCAGTAATAAAATTAAAAGCCTCCGTTGACCTTTCCTTCAATTCTTCCAATAAACGTGGTTCAGTGCAATACACAGCCCCCTTCCTTCCTTTCTTCACTGAGTTTTTTTCCATTTTTAGGGTAAGATTTGAATTGCAATGAAAATACTCAATTTATAATTTCAAACTGCGCGCGTGGACATAAACAATCTAGATATAAATATGATTAGTCTCAGCGCTTGTTAAATGTGTAGGTGAGTGAAAAGTTTGCGTGTCACTGCCCTGTAACTTCTGCTCCGCCCTATATATACACTAATGCTCACCGTTTGGAAATTACTTCATTTTAATAACCATTTTTTTAATTTTATTTCAAATTTAATTTTTTTAATTTGATTTTTAAATTTATCTAAGAGTGTCTCATCATTAACTTTATTATCCCTTAGCTTAATAGATAAACAATGATAGTGAAATACAAATAAAATATTAAAGAAAGGATTGTTTTATTTTTTTAAATGGTTTCTTAAAATTTAACTATAAATTGTTACATTAGCTTCCCTTTCGATGGTTAAATACTTCCCGCAAAGAGTTACTATCAAAAATATTTAACAGAATAAGCAAGAAATTCATGGCAAATCCTAAGATTATTATTAGAAACATTATTCAAAAATTTTCAACAATTGGCATAAAATAACTACTGTCCAGGACTAAGGTTAAACGGCTTTAATAAATTTTTAATTTAATATTATCCATTTATATCAAATATTTGTTTAGAGTTCTTCACAAGTCAAGTTCGATAAAATTTGATCTTTTTACATTCATCGCAATGATTTCCATATCAACTAGAGCGATTAATGAAATCTAAATAGATCATTGAACATCGAGTTTAAAAGTAATCAATATCTACAAATGTTGTTTGAAAACCGCATCCACTAACAATATAATTTTTTACAGAATATTTTCTAACAAGTGTATCAATGTTAATGTTTTCAATAAACCAATTTTATAATAACAACAAAAAAGAATCTTTTAGAAATTATATAATTGAGAATTACACCAGTGTCAATAACACATATTAACGATACTGAACTAATTATATAAAAAGAATTTGTATCAAGATTCTGTTAGTAATACAAATATTGACTTTATGTCTATTAAATCAATCAAATTAACTAACAAGATGTGCAAATGCAAGATAATATTGATCAGTGTTTGGCCATCATATAATGACAGCTTAATAATTCAAAGTAATAGATGCAAAAAAATACTTTTTTATCATTTTTGATGGCTTACTTTGTTGTTTTCTGCAAATTTATTTATCAACCCAGATGAAAACTAATTGATTTAAAATTTTCATTATCCGATGTACTTCCAATTCGAGAAAAACTTTTTCATTGTTTTTATTAAGCTTATTATTTTAATTTTGAATTAAATTATAATTACTATAATTAGTAACATTCTTCTGTCAATAATTACATCATAATTATGGATCAAATTTTTTGTCAGTATTTAATGTAAAATTTAAATTTCGATGTGTTATATTTTTAAGTGAAAATCTTAAATAAATTATGTGATTTGAGATGCGGAACTGTTATTGGATATTAAAGTTAAAAATTAATCGTTATTAACTACATACTGTAATAGCTTTGATAAAGAAGAATATAAATTTAAAATAATTAGAATGCGTCAATTATTATGTGCTAATTAATTTATTAATTGTGTACGAATTCGATCAAGCATTTCAAAATAGGTCAAAAGCAATAATTTGTGTAGTATATATTATTAATGCGGGTTTAGTTGATCAAATTATATGGCAAAAACCATAGAAACATTGTAAAATCGATTATTTTATTTAAATTTTCATTTCTTTGTTTAGATTGGCTTACAAATTTTATTTGTTGGCTCAATCCCGTTTTTTTGGAAAAACAGTGCAGTAATTTCTGTGAATTATATTGGATTTATGTAATATTGGTCGGAGTTGAGAAATCGATAATTAGAGAATTATGAAACGATCGATACGAGATACAATCTGATACTGAAACTGTTATGAAATTAATCCATTAACGGAACCCCTTTAATGATGTCATTCTTTTGATTATAAAACCCTTACTTAACACTACTTTTTTATCATTTATTTATTAAATAATTAGATCATAGAATTTTTTCATGTTATTGGATTAATACAGTGGATTAATACAGTGGGGGCGCTAGACTGTTGCAAGGAGGCATGCAGCTGTTTCCAAAATATCATTTTCGAATACAAACCAAAAAAGTCTTTTTCCACTTGCAGATAATACGGTGGGAAGACGAATATCCGATATATCTGAAGATCTTTGCGATCAATTAATAGAAAAA
>JBBMOY011106998.1:0-10768 GCA_037951405.1 Platydemus manokwari
AGTTTTCGATATTATTTTGAATAAATATTTCAACAATTTAGAATATATTTATTGATTTTATATTTTCTTCCAGGATTGGTAAATCAAACCAACTTTGAGATAGGTAAATACTATTACAACTATTATTTCTTGCTCTTGTATGATAAGCAGGCATCATTGTCTGGTTTTTTTCTGTAACACAATCATCAAAAATTATTAAATTCTTTTTAATTTTATATAAATCCGATGGGTTTCTACTTTCATTGAATTTAGAAGTCATGATTATTGATATATTACTTTTTCTATAGAGGTGACAACATTGTTGCTATATTTTACAAACATCTCTAATAGTTAAATATTTATTAAATATATCCTGGTCTTAAATTATATTTATTATACTTTCTTTTTATATTCCATTTTTAAGTCCATGATATAAAATTTAATGTTCTTCTTGATAAATAGTTTTTGAAAATATTATTAAATTATCATTAGGAACATTTTAAAAAGTAATTGAGTAACCAGAATCTCCAACAATTAACATTCTAAAATATGAAGGAATATTTATATGATTATTAAATATTATTTTATTTTTCAAACAATTAAAAGCCATTTTTAGATTTAAAAGTAAGACAAATAATATTTGATTTATTTGAACGTTGTGAAAACTATTTGCAATCAAATTTATCTTGGAAGTTTCGGATGAAATCTTCCGATAAGTTTTGAAGATATGAAATATCTTTAAAATCCTCTTTATCTTGAAATTCTCTAAAAAAGATGATCATAGTTTTTGACAACATGATATAGCTTCCCAATCCACTTTATCTTGAAATTTTCTAATAAAATCTTCGGAGAATGATTAATTTTCTGAATTAGCTTTGCAACTTTATCTTTAAATTATCTAATAAAAGATTCTGGTAAATTTTAGATCTAAGTGAAATAAATTCCCAATCAACTTTGTCTTAAATATTTCAGATAAAAGATTCAGAACGATCTTTATGAAATACAATGATTTTCCAATCCAAATTTTGTCTGGATAATCCACAGCAAGTTTCCTAAATTCGTTAAGATAATAACTAAATGATAAAAGACTAAAAGTTATTAGGCATGAATAGTTTAATCATCTCTAAAACTAATATTGAAAGATATTAGAATTTGCCTCGAACAAATCTCCAAGAACATATCGAAAATTTTGATGAAATTATTATTAATTATAATGAAACCGGAAAATTAGATATATGAAGTACAACCAATGAAATGTCAGTTAGTTTCCATAAGCTCAGCAGAATTCTTCCAAACAAAAGGAGAAATAATTAAGAACTCAATACGGGTTTTAAAATCCACTCTGAAAGAAGGAACAATAACAAGAGCATTAGAACTGAAAACCCCCAATAACACTGGTTAGCTTAAACAAAAAAGAAGAAATGAGATTTATCAGAAAAAAGGACGGTAGGATATGGCGAAAGCATCTACCACAAAAATTATCTAGGAATATTAGTACCAAATTACAAAAAGATCAGGCTAAGAAGGTAAAAGCACCGGGTATTCGAAACAATACCCATATCAGTAATAAAATGGATTATCTTTATCACATAATACAGATTCAGATCACAAATGTCCATTATGACATGATTCTCAACGATTGTAGGCTCAACAGAAAAACATTGAGATATCAATTTTCAATATCAGTTAATAATCTGATGTTGGTGGCACCGATGTTGTTACTAGAAAAAGGAATTTTTACCAAAATAATGGGGGAAGTCTTATACAGTTATAAATCCATTGAAATAACGGTCCCATTGAGAACACAGCTAGAATGTACCAATGAACTACCTGTAGTCTATAATGGAGAAAATAGATATTTATAACCAATATCTCGGATACTAGTAAATAAAAATGTAAAAGTGAAAACGATGCAGTGCGACATTTTGTTATCATTATTTTATAAATTTAATAGACCATGATAAAAGATGGCAAGCATGGAACCAACAAACAAGGCAGTCAATCTAAAATAGACAAAGCTGGAACAAGGTTTGATTTCAAGCCGTTAAGCGATATTACGAAAATAGGAATTTACATCCTAGAAGATGTAGAAGAGGGAAAAAGAAACTTCATGTTTTCATTAAGGCAAGAAAGAGTGGTTAGACAAATGATAGATTTAAACATGAATTGTTAATTTTTATATTTTTCTTGAAATGTTTTTCCCTAGAACTGTCATGAGTAGTAACCATCAGTGTTTGAGTACATACCTTACAAAATAAATTGTTTCAACCCCATCATGCCCTAGTAGAAACACTAAACCATTAAAAACAGTTTTTCACTTAAAGCAGCAATGAATGGTCTATGTATGAAATCAATAAAAGAATTAAAAATTGAGAAAAATAATCGCTTATAAAAATTTAGGTTGATTTGTAATATTATAAAATCTGTATTATTGTTTTCGTTCTTAAATCACTTTTTACAATTTTTCATACTATTATGAAAAACGGTTGAGAATAGATTTCCACAAGCTCCACGTCGTTTCAATAATTTAAAGATATGTTTGGTTATTATTTTGTTAGATTCCGATAAAATATGGAGTTAAAATCTGAAACGGAATGTGGTCACATAAATAAATAACAAGAATAATATTTTGAGTAATTTTATTATTTGATTTATATATACAAATTACGCAAAGGGAAACATGTCCATCTATCCGTTTACGGAGAAATTAAAATTAAATTCAAATAAAACACTCATTAACAATTAAAACTCATTATTTTTAATAATATTATACTTTTGATGCTTTAAATTGAAACATATTTTCAAATATTATTCCCAATTTAATTCTGAGAAAAGATTCGTGATTTCCTACCTTTTATCTATCAGAAGGGTTTATTTTCCATCAATTTCTATTTTATAGAAAATAAAGTTGTTGGAATTTGAAGCCCAATTATTTTTTCAACTGATAATTATTACGACTGAGCTACAGACCATGAGATTTATAACAATTTTTTTAAATTAAATCAAAAACTTATTAATTATAATAGGATTTTTACTAGCTTCTGCAGAAATAACGCCAATACTTTAATGAAACTTATTATTATTTTTATTTAAAACACATTGTAATAAATAATCATTCCGTCTTTAATTTCCAAAAACTGTAAAATATTTCGTTATCTTATTTCAGAGTGCTAATTAACCTTTCAGCAAAAAAGCTTTACTTTCATTTTCAGTATGATCCAAACTTACTTGTTATTTTAGTTTCTTTGTCAAATTAAATATATTTTTGAAATTCTCTGGTTTTTATCAAAAATAGTTTTAAATGTTTCCACTAAAGTTTCTTGTCTTTTATTCTTCGACTAATACAAAGGGTCGCCAAGCTTACTATGAAACACTCGAACATTATCACAAAATTAAGTGATACACATATTTATGATAATCGCGGTATTTTTAATGATGTTTCATCGCGTTTTTAGATAAAAAATATTTTGGTTAATTTGAGTTTTTTGTAAACCTATCGTAGTTTTGGCCCTCCAAATTTTAAAAAATCAGCAATGTGGCCCTTTGCTGAAAAAGTTTGGAGACCCCTGAACTAATACACCAACCATATCTTGTTTAGTAAATAAATAATAACCAAAGAAAGTTTGAAATCATCAGTAGACTCTTTTCGAATAACAAGTGAATCGTACGCAATACTTTATCTGATATCGTAGGTCTCTTAAAATATGGAAACATATCTTTTCAATTTCATATAAGACTTAATGTTGATTGTGTTGGATTACAATATCCATATAACTTTATTTATCAAATAAGTTCGAAAATTTTACAGTCAATAACTTCACTTGTAACAAATAAATACAGGTTAGAATTTAATTTAAAATGCGACATAACTCTATACAAAGAACCTTATATATAGGATTTTTATTTAAAAAAATTAATTTATTGAAAAATATATATAAAAGAAAACTATTAGCTGAGAAACTATGAATAATGTTTGTTTCCTCTTTACATACATAACGTCCTTCAGTTATAATTTTATAAATAATTTCATAAATCCTCATTCGATTCGATAGCAATTTAATATTTTCATAGTAATATTAACTTGTTTATGAAAATTAATTTTGTTTAATTAAATAAATAAAAAAAATTGAGATTGTTGTATTTAATTTATTTTGCTATTTAATGTGAAACAATTACTTTGGGGTATTTTGGATTTTCCAAGACTTTTATTTAACAATTAACATTTCTATTTTTGAAAAAATTAATATTTTTATGATTGAATTTTGAATTATATTTTGATAATTTAGATCAGGGGTCTCCAAAGTGCTACCCGCCAAGCTTACTATGAAACACACGAACATTATGACAAAATTAAGTGATACACATATTTATGATAATCGCGGTGTTAAATTTTAAAACATTTATTATTCGATGTAAGATATTAAAACTTTTTGAAAATAACAGGATAATTAAAAAAAAATATTTTGGCTAATTTGAGTTTTTTGTAAACCTATTATAGTTTCGGCTCTCCAAATTTTAAAAAATCAGCAATGTGGCCCTTTGCTGAAAAAGTTTGGAGACCCCTGGTATAAAGTACTGTGCAGGGTGAAATTTGTGTCTAGGCATATGGAATTTTAATGTCTATTATAAATGTATGTTTTTCATATTGTATCGGATAATTAAGTAGAATCGAATCTTAGTATGTCATCTCAACCGGAGCCGAATCAACGTCAGTGTCAGTGCTGAGAAATTGGAGATATGCGCCTGTGATGTTTAGGATGAATACATGTCTTTTGCTGCTTTTCCTGAAATGGTTAGGCAGTGAACGAATACATGGGCTCAGTGCTACATCCGAGGCAAGGAGGGATTCGTTGAGCTTAATAAAATATGAGAAGTATTTGACTGCAAGTAAATTGTTACGAGCCTAGTTAATGAAAATCCAGATTTCAGGAGCTACGTGACAACTATTAAAAAGTTTTTGTAAACTGGTGGAAAAGAAAAAGTTGACCGTGTTTTTTTAAGTAATTTCCGTTGATTAAAGAAAGACATTTAGACTAAGTCATGTAGAATATCGGAGAGTTTATTCCTATTCTCGATTGAAAAGAAGTATGTTAGATCATTATTTAGAATCATTTTAATGCAGGTTTCAGAATTGTGTTGGAAGAATTGTATATCCATTTTATGTTTGCAGAATTTTCTTATTGAGAATCAGGTTTTAATCTACCAAGTAGAGGATAGGTGTTGAAAGAGTGAGATGTTATCACTAATTCAGGAGAGTGCGGTTTGTACGTCAAATGTGTAGGCGGAGTAAAGGTGTTTCCCAACAATGTATAACATGTATGACATTATGAATTCATGGAACGTAAGTTTAAGAGTGCTCAAGAATTGAAATGAGGAAATATCGCATTGAATACAGTATTCAGATAAAGCTGGGGTGAGTCCAAGATCACCGACTTTGCAGAAAAAAAAGAACGGGATATTCGAGGATTCTTTTCTCAAACCCCTGAGTTTAGGAGTCTCTATCGTGATAAATCAAAGTTGAGTGGTTTCTATTTGTTGGATCTGGAAGTGGAATGTAATTCAAGAATGAAAAAGAGTATTATATGCTGGAATTTCGAGGGTGGATGGACACGAAATTTGGCAATTATCTCAAGGTCAACCAAGATATTTTGAAGAATGTGGGTCATAGAGGTACGTTTAGGAAGGCCAAAAGGTATTCTGAGATTTGTATAAAGGTTTTCACTATCGACTATGGGAATAAACTCTTTTTCGAGGTTGAGATCGATTCTATTAAGGGGATTGTTGTTGAAATATCCACATTTTTGGGTATTGAATTTAAGAAAGATTTTGGAAGCTATGTGACAAATATGATTTAATCTAAGTTCGAAGTTTTTACCGTAGTTTTCAACTCTAACTATGTCATCAGCGTATGCGAATTTAGATTGGAGTAGAGAGGGTTTTCGAGGATGGTAGATTATTTCAGTAAAAAATCTAAAGAAAGGCAAAAGAGGATCATGGAGAGAGGGTTCATACTTACTGCAGCATAAACAATTTATTTATTTATTTCAGTTTCCGGAAAAAGCTGGCTACTGTTATTCTGAAATTTAAAATACTATAGTTTGCACTAAATAATTCACCATAAAAATTATCTAATCGAAACCATTCAAAAGTCAACATTGAGATTTTTCAGCGGGAATATAAATATGTAAATGAATCAGCATATTTTTTGAAAGTAACCAGTGAGCCATATTGATTCTATTGAAAGTGCTGATTAACAAAGTCTGATAAATCAAACTAATTCAATCTAGAAACACTTTAACAATTCTATCGGTTCTTCATCAACAATAAAACCTGTAGTTATTGATCGAAACTCATTAACAATTCTGATTATCGCAGAAATTTGCTTTGTCACCAAAGAATTACCGAATCCAAAATCCTCATCGATTTATTTTTACTTAATCAATTAAAACAATGTGTTTTTCATAAAATTTATTCACTACAAACATTTTATTTTGTGTAATAAAAGATGAAGAAAATAATAGAGATTTCAATATAATGAACATTAATAATAATAATAAACAGAAATAATAATAATTAAATAGACAATAAAAAGAAAAGTAACAATCGATAATATGTCAAATTCGACTGAGAATTAGCTGTTTAATCTGGTTAACACCCACGCTACATCAGCAAAATACTGATAAATATTAAAACGAAAATTTAGAAGAAAAACCCATAAAAACTGAAAAATACATGGTTATAGATTCAGTACAAGAATTGATTGAATAAATGGAATATGGATATCATTGAGAGAAATCTATTGGGAACAAATTCACTTTCTCAATTCATACATTAGACTGAGAGGGAAGAAAAACTTTTATCAGAATCAGAATTTTCACACAGTGATAATTGATTTTATTGATTAAAAACTTAGAATAATTCATTCAAATTAATAGCAGGTTAATTCCATTGAATAATCCAGCTACAGATTTGTCCTCCGACTCTACAGAGATTCAGCAGATTGACGAACTTGAACAATTTTGAGCCATTATTTTGTTGTCTCTGTGTTACCATTATTTCACTTTTTGCAAATAAATTTATTCATTTTATCCACCTGAAGTTTTGATCTGGTTTATCTACGTTAAATTGAAATTTCTCTCATGTTTAGATAATTATGAATATCGTTGTTGGAGTTGTGAGCCACCACTATTTAAAAGAACGCATCGAAAACGAACTGTAAAAGACTCGACATTCAATTCTATTCAAAGACAATTATTTACACAAAATAAATAAAATTTAATATCAAATAAAATTTAATATCAGATTAAATTCAAAATAATTTCATATTCAATTAGATATTCTCACAACCCCATTTTTAAAATCTTTGATTTTCATTGTATTCTCGATTGACTTTGTATCTAATACTCGTAATATTCATCTACGTAAAGCTCTCTTATTATTCTATCTTTTATGGCTTCTCGATATCTTCTCTATATCTAATCTACATCTTTTTATATTATTTACATATTCTCTTTATAGTATCACACCTTTCTACTTCTTTTCCTGAATTTACTATCATCAATCTTCTCAGAATCGAATCTAGATGGGTGGTCGCCATGTAAGCCGCCACTATTTAAAAGAACGCATTGAAAACGAACTGTAAAAGACTCGACATTCAATTCTATTCAAAGACAATTATTTACACTAAATAAATAAAATTTAATATCAAATAAAATTTAATATCAGATTAAATTCAATATAAATTCAAATTCGATATAAATTCAAATTCAATTTGATATTCTCACAATGATGAAATCAATATGATGATACAATTAATTGTTTTTCTCGTGAAAAACCTAGCAATTCTGTATGGGATTATAATAATGGGTATTGCAAAACTGACATTGATAAATTAGAGTTAGGGCCTATTCATCTGAATGAAGTTCTCTCTATTTTAAAATCAGTAGGTAATACCTCACTTGGAAGTGACAAAATTAAATATCGTGGTTTTTCACTTTTAGACTCTGAAAGTATTTTAATTCATCTTTTTAATAAAGTCATTTCAAATTGTAAATTTCCAAACGATTGGTATAGATGGCGATTATAAAAATATCTATAACTGGAGACCAATAGCTTTCTTATCAACTTTATATAATATTTTTGCGTCAATTATGACTAGAAGGTTAGCGTATTGGATCAGAGATAATAACTTGCTCAACAGGGGTCAAAAGGCGGCTTTAAATATGAAGGTTGTATTAAACACAAGGATATTCTAAATGCTTTTGAACATTCGAAATATGCTCGACATTTTTCCATTTTTTGCATGGCTTGATATTGAAAACGCTTTTCACAGTGTCCCACATAAACATCTATCGGACCTGCTTTGTTTTATAGGCGTAAATAGGTCTTTTGTGAATATCTTTGAATTGTTCTATACTGATATAAGCTCAGTTTATATCTGTGAACCTATTACTACACCGGACTTGCCTATTCAAAGAGGAGTCAAGCAGGGCTGTCAATTTATCAATTTATCAATCTTTCCAAAACTATGCCTCTAAAAATACATGGTGGTTACGCGTTATCAAAGCAATGAAATATTTACAAAATACTCATAAAATCTTCTTGATTTTTGAACTTCTTAAATATGGAACATGCTTGAGGATGACATCTAAATTTTGTAGCACTTACAACTTTGGTTCTCGTAATCGTAAACGTCTATCTCTTGTTTTGCACCAAGTGATTCAGGAATCTTAATCGTTAAGATGGTTTGATAGTAAACGCAGTTACTTTATTGCAGATACAATTAGACTATCTCTACATATTAATAAGATGATTTTTCGTAGTGACCCGAAATCCTTTGCATTTAAATTTATTCACTAAGCTAGAACGAATACACTACCCATTAATGACTCACTGTGGAACACAAATTAAAAAAGTCAAAAATGCAGACGTTGACACAATTTAAAAAAAACCTTGTCACATGCTATACAATGTTGTAACCTGAAAAAATTACAGGCTGCCAGCCTTGATCCATGTCTAAACAAAATTGTTGAGTGTCTCTACTTAGAGGAAATCATTGTAGTAGTCAACCAAATGTGTTCCCTGTTTAACCAGATGACAAAGAGCGTAACGATTCGATGATATCCCATGTCGAGAGGAAAAATATTTTGTGGTAGATATGAAATGCCCAATTGATACGTTGAAAAACTACAAGGAAGAGAACAAAAATAATATAACTCACTATATCGATTTTAGAAATGAGCTAGTCAAATAGAAATCAGACTTTAAAATTGACCAATTAACCTGCATTATAGGCTCTCTTGATACAGTTTTGGCCACAATTGAAGCAATTCTAGCAAAAACTAAAGTGGCAAAAACAAAAATCGAAAACCTGGTCAAAGAATGCTCAATAAGAAATATTGAACACTCAGCAAAATCTGGCATTTCCAATTGACCGATGTTCTGATAGATTTCATCAAGTTGTTGAGTGAAACGAAATTCTGCATAAACTAAAACGAAAATTACACCTTAGGACCCTTGTTTTCACACTTTGAACATTTGCATACCTACACAGCCATACAAGTATAGCAATTAGCCAATCACATTAAAGCTAAATGGTGAATTACAATTGGAAAAGACGCATAGCTACACAAAGCACATATATAGGATTGACCAATCCCGCTCATGTAAAAACTTTAAAACCCAATAAGAACACAGAAAACAAATATCATATCAAATTGTTAGAAAACTTGACACAAAAATACGCACAGATCGCGAATCTTAAAATCGATGTAAAAATGAACAACTACCAGTTGAAAGCCAAGTTTAGGTTAAGACTTTGTGGTTCGTGTATTGATAAATACATCTTTGAATTGGAGTCAGTTGTTTATTATTAATAAATATCCAACATAATCTATAAAATATTCAAGCTGTTCCAATCCGAAAAGAACCGAGATGTCTGAAAGAAGAAAGCAACATTGTAACAAGTAGTTTCTAGACCCAAGCAGATCAAAATTTCTCCTAAAAATATGTACCAAACTTGTATTTTAATAAATTTTATGACAACAATTTAACTATTAAATTATATTAATTCATTTAACATTAATATGGTTCCTCAATTATATCAACCGTTACTGAAATTGAGAGTCCAATTGTAATAGTGATATCTCCAATGAGTTTTGTTGGTTTATACTTAAATTTTCTGGTTCACACTTTGTCCATAAACAATAAACGATCTCTGTTACCATTGATTTACCACATATTCTTTCTATCATGTTCAACAAGAATATTCCATCATTGTTCATAAATTGTTTCTCGAAATTTGCAAACTTCATTTTGTTCTTGTCTTCAGTGAGATTTATTAATTGTAGATGTTTGTTTATTTTCGTTTGTTGTTTGTATGAGATATTGTTCCATATGCATCCCAATAAACTGATCACGTTCACACAAATTAGACCAACAAAAAATATCCACAGAATCCCGAAAATGTACTTGTAAATCATATTCCATGACAACAGACAAATGGCATTGTATGAGTGATTTTGTCCAAGAACATTCGTCCAGTGACACACTGTACGAGATGGAAAAATATCCGATGTTTCATTGAACACATCCATGATTGTTGTGAAATTCAATCGAAAACTCACTGACATGATGAATAATTGTAGTCCTATCGCTGCGATATAAATGATTTTTACAAGAAAATAATTTCCCAGAATTCTCGATCCCATTCGTTTAGACAAGAAAAAGATTCTAAATGTTTTATGAAGAATTGCTCGATATCGTGAATAAATACCGAAATTGATATCTC
>JBBMOY011107109.1:0-10767 GCA_037951405.1 Platydemus manokwari
GTGTGTGTGTGTATGAGAGAGAGAGAGAGAGAGTTGTAATTTTATTGTTCGTGCTCGAACCCAGAACAGAGTGGTGCCGAATAAAATGATTCAGCTGCAATTGATCGACTTCGACTTTTTAACCCGATAAAATTCTTCGACCACAGTTTCCGCGGTCATGAACCGATAAACATCTTGATAATTGGACTGTTTTTCTGAAACCATTTGGAAAAATAATATCGACACAGATTGGTTGAGAAAAATGATGCTCCTGGAAATGAATCTAGGAAAGTTTGAATATCCTATACTGATTTACTGATTTAATCTTATAGATCCACCTTGAGTTTCCATGGTTTTCTGTGGGTTTCTAATGATCTAGTGAATTTATTTTGTAATAAGTTTTTGATCGATTCTCCAATTTCATTATAGAAATGAATTACTTTACTTCTAGAGTTTTGGAGAATTGGTGCACTTTTAGTCTCTGTAAAGATTTTGGCTCAACTTGGTCAATCTGAGATCCAACTCAATGTCATAAAAATAGAGGCATTTTCTTGAATAGTCTTTAGTACCAACAACGTATTCGTTCGTTTTTAAATCATTTTAGGAAGAATCAATAGTTTTAATATTTCCTTTCCATATCTTGAAGAATTATTAACATCAGCTGGGACCTTAGAAGTTTTATTATTTTATATTCAGTTTTGTTTAAACATGAAGATTATTTTTTCGTGATGTCTGTATAGTAATCTCTAATCATGCAAAGTAATCTATTCGAAATTGTTCATGAGTTTCTTATTTTCTCTAATACGAATGTAGAGCTTGTAAAAATGTTTTGTTTAAGCTTATAAATCAGGAGGCTTTTTATCTTAACAGATCAAGCTTGTTTTTGCAAACTAATCCATGGATAATATTTAAAATAATATTTAGAATATAAATAATAGTCATATTAAAATCAATAGAAAAGCTCACAGGTCAATAAAATATATTCGATTTAATTAAATTAGATTTTACACAACTAGTAGATATATAATATAAATTTATTGTGTAAGAAAAAGTTTCTCAAGTAAAGAGTGTGTTGCCTAGCGGGGGAAGCAAGCCTCTTTATAAAAATTAAGGTGGAGAACCACAGATGAGAACTTATAAGATTATAGAAGACCATGGGGCTAATGATAGTTGTGGGTAATTAATTAGATTAACAATAATAAATTTGCTAATTTTTTCTTGTATGTTTTCTAGATAATAACCAATATCAAATGAATAAATTTCTTCGACAACTCTTCGTAATAAAAAATTGTTTTGGAATAAAACTTGTAATTCAGAATTTCGTTATTCAAGATTATGCAAGAAATGTCTGATTGCAATTACTTATATAGCATTTTGCGTGCTATATTCTATTACCTCGTCCGTTTGGTAACAGTTGCCTCTATTTTTAGTAACACTTATACACCAGTTTCAAATTTAGCATCAACCCACAATTTTAGTCGACAATTACTATCAAATTGGGGCAGTTTATTTTTAGCACTGTCGTAGTTACTACAGGCTAGGTTTCTTCAGGACCTTGAGGTCGATAAAACAATCTCTTTTTATAAACAAATGTTTAATTTTAATTTTGAAAAAATTTTTAAATATCTTTTTTATGTGAAAGATATTTTTATTTTTATAGATAAAAATATTTATATTACTTAAAGAATTTTTTAATGTATATTTGTATAAAAAAACTTATGTGTTTTGTTATTTTTCTTAATGAATTAGTCTCGAATGGTTCTCCACATACTTAATCTGAGTGAAATGACTGATGATTGCATTCCACCAAAGAACCAAAGCTAATAAATGGTGGATTCCAGAATCTATACAATAATTATAAGTAGTAAGAACTGCAAAACAAATCTATCAGTGGATTACCTGTTGGAATTGTTAATTGCTCAATCACCGAACCTTTCAATTATATTGGCATTTGTTGAGATAGCAGAAAAGGTGTATGATTTTAAGATCAAGACAAAATTTACAAAAATTAAGATGGTTTTGTAATCTTCCCATAATGCAATCCAATACTTCCCCCTTTTAATGTGCATCTGATTTTCTCGCTCTTTGCATTAATTGTATTGCTAATATATAAGTAAATGTTGTTAATATATCTAGTTTTGATAGGAATATGTGGTAACCATACTTTCAAGTTAAAGGAGACTATGGTCATAGATCACGAAAAGAGTATGACTTGTAAATAATCACATAAAAATAGAAATACATAAAGCGATTTAACTTCATTCAAAGAAAAATAAAGAAAATTTTATGTCATGATTCCAACTATAGTTCTTTCATAGGCGACGCCGCAATAGAATCTCTTGTAGGCTGTTGTCAAAGAAGTAAATATTTTTTTAATTTCAGATTTCCATCAACAATAACCGGACAACGACGTCATGGCAACCAAATTGGATTAGCTATAAAACACCAAACCATTAAATAATGCCTCAGAAGTGCAGATACCGGAAATATTTAAAAAAGAATTCATAATAGTGCAATGTATTTTTTTTAAAAAGTCCATGAATTAGGTTTCCAATCATAAATACAACAAAAATGTCCATAAATCGGATTTCCAATCATAAATACAACAAAAATATCCACAAATTTTAATATTATTTATCTATAGCATGCAGTATTCGGGACATATAACAGTGCTGTATTTTCATTCTGATTAAATAAACAGGGCAGAATATTTACAAATTGGGGATTTATTAATCGACTTATAAACAAATCATTAATCACACCACAACGCAAATACTTTGCAAAGTAAATAAAATTTTCTAAACGGCACAAAACAGAATATAAAGGTTGGAGCGAATAATAATTAATGTTTCCAATAACTGGTAGATCAGTATTTCTTGTTTACTTTATTTATTTATTAATTCATCGAATTACAAATCGCCATTTATAGGAAAATGAAATCTAGCATCTTGTGGATGACATGGAATAGTTTATCAAATCATCATCATTGGGATGCTTATCGTGGGATATTATTTGATAGATGCTAAGCGAGGAGTAATGTTACCATTTAGAAGGATAGATTGGTGATATTCTACTCATCAAATCATGTTTATCTTAAATCTGGAACCAAATTGTAAAACAAACTACTCGCTCATTCTTAAAATGTCTTTTAGAAATTCTAAAATTATCTCTGACAAAATTTACTTCCGAAATATTCTTTTAGAAATAACCTTTTTGGAGATTTCGTTTATTTATTTATAGAAAAAAAGTATATTCAATTTTCGATAGACATTATTCGACTACTTTTGAGACGTTATTGATGTGTGTGCCATTATTATTGGTTCCAATCATCCTCGGTCAAATTTGGTGTCACACATCTTTACCTTGATTTAACGAACTAAAACTCTCAAATATTATTTTGCTTAAACTTGTCCCCGTGTTTTTGTTTGTGGTTATATGATGGCATTAATGGTATAATTCCCAATTATATTAGCAGCAATATACCACGAGTCAAATAAATTAGCCTCTCATAGATCCAATACAAATTTATTTATTTGATGACAATAAATTAGGGATTATAATTTTTAGATTTGTGGACATTTTATTAAGCTCATACCTTGTTACTTTTTAATTTACGCACAACGAACCGTATAGTTTAGCAAAAAATAAAGACTAAAGTTAAAGAATGGGATCCTAAAATAAAATTTTTAATTTGTTGAATATGCCTAAGTTAAGAAAAGGGGTCTTTTGACCTACTTTACTTATAATGCACTTTCGAGCATGAAATAATTTTATAACTTAATTTTATATGTAACTGCTATGTTTGATTTATTCGTATAATTTACTTAATATCTCATTTTCTAAGATGTCTAATAGTGACAAAACATAGTTTTGAAACCAAGTTCCCATTCCAATCACAATACTTCTATATGATTATTTGAGTTTTTAAATTTAAATTTTTATAATTATAAATCAAGTTAGTTAATTACAGATATGTTTAATAATATCATTGCTTATTTTTATAAAATAATTGTAAAAATTATGAATATCTCTCAATTTGTTTCTAATGTTTAAAAAAGGAGGTCCTTGCTAATTTTCAATAAATTACAATTCGACCTACTTTTTTTCATTTTTTCAAATAATCAAATTTTAGAGGATTTTTAAGCTCTAGTCTATTTAATATTTGATTTCAAACAAATAAAATTCTTCATAAATACTTAAATAAAAAATTCAAAATGTTTTTAAAGAATATAAATGAACTCGACTAATTTAAAATTTCATTTTAGTACCCTATATTTTAACTTTAATCCAATTATTATATCAAACGATCAAAGCTTTATTTGTATCAAATTTTATAATTAAAAACCCTTTTTCCGTGGACAGCTCTATAAGCATTATTCAAAATATAAATGTCCAACAAAAATAATTGTGATCATGAAATTCAACAATTGAAACAAAACCAGGAATTATGTCAATTTTTGGTCTAATAAATCCGAGAAAAGTACCGATTCCAATACCTGGTAACACGATAAAGAAAAACTTTTTCTTTATATTTTAATAATAATTTGTTAAATTAAATTATTGATTAAAAATTTTAATTATTTATTTAATAATATTTTCTTGGAAATTTACATTGACTACTGATTATGGGTGATGAATTATTGATGATGCCAATGGCATACAAGTATATACAACAAAAAATAGAGAAAGAATATCAACATACTTGTTCAATTTCACAATGACTACTGATTATGGACGATTAATTATTGATTATGCCAATAGTAAAACCAAAATAAAGAAGGAAAAGTTTCGCCTTCATGAACGAATAATATGAAAACGCATAGTGAAATGGTAAAATTAGTAAATAAAAGATCCTAAGCATTACAATCATTTCTGTTTTCAAAAATCAGAACAAATATTGAAGAAAAGTTATCTTTGGACATCCTAAATAAAACTCATGCCAAATCTTGAATACTTTCCTCTTACATAGTTGAACCTTTAAATAACTTATTTTAATTGAATATCATCACATTAGTGAGTCTATTAGCCTGAGGCGAATACTTTTTCAACCGACTCCACACCACGGAATAAGTGATTAAAATTTTTAAGCATGATTTGGATTTTTATGAATATTATTTGAGTAAGGTTATCATATTTTATGTTGTAAAACAGTAGCATATATATATAGGATTAGAATGAAAGTCTTGTCCGATAGAAAATAACATTTATTTAATCAATAAAGAAAATATGTAAATTGAGAAATATAAACAAAAAATCATTCGACTGTAAATCTGAAATGTTGAAAATAGTCACATTTAAGACCACACACTATGGCCAGCATTCTGGAAGTTGTTTATTGCCGTTTTCAAAGAATTCCGTAGATTTTGAAGCGAACCACTTTTCCAAATCATCGTTAACATCTTCAGCGGAGTAATATGTTTTCCCACGAAGTGAGTTTTCCATAGAAAGCAGGTAATCGTGTGAAGGCGCAAGGTCTTGGGAGGATGATGAATGCAGTATTACTGTAAAACCGATCTCAGCAAGCTTATTTTGAGTTAAACGTGCCGTATGTGGTCGAGGGTTATCGTGAAGGAAATGGAACTTTTCAAAACTGTTCCGAATCGTATCTACGAGTTTGTCCAAATGAGTGCAGTAAATTTCTGCGTTTATGTTCTCACAGACACAATATCGGTACCAATCACAAAGTTAATCTTTACGTCAACTTTTTCAAGTCGCTTCGCTTAAACTTTATCATATGCCACAAAATAAAATATAGCTATCTGAAACAATTATTTAATTAAAAGATAGAAATTAAACATTTAAAAAAGGATTTAATAATGCATTTAAATTAAACATTTCTTATGAAACATTAAAATTTTTTAGATTTACAGACGATTGATGTTTTGTTGATATTTCTCAATTTACGTATTGTCTTTATTGGTTAAATAAATATTATTTTCTATCGGATAAGACTTTCGATCTAATCCTATATATATACGTGTGTGTATAAATATTTAATCATAATTAATTAATAAATCCAATATTTCCTCTCCGTCAAGAATTTAATTGATAATTCATACATCATAATTTATCAACAAAATATTCATATATCGAATGAAATCAAATAGTTATTATTGAGATTTATTCATACTATAATGTTAATAAATGATTTAGAAATAGATCAATTCAAAAAAAGATTTATTCAGAAAACAATGATAAAATAATGGGATACAAATGAAATTCGCTTTTGATGGAATTATAAATCTTTTATGAATTGAAAATCAACAGCATGATATTTATTTGATTGGAAAAGTTTTCCATGATATTTTCATTGTTTTTAAATTGGTTTTTCAATAATTTTTATTTGTAAATATGTAGGACAATGATACTTTGAATTGTGGGGAAAACAAAATTGGATGTGAAATAACTCGTAAAAGTTGTAACAATCCTCAATAAAAGTAGATGTTTAAAATACAATAGATTTATTGAATATGTGCAATTGAAGAATCTGTACCCCAACTTGAATCAATATTTTCCAAAATTTTTGAATTTCCATCACATATATTTTTTATTAAAATTTTTCTTTAAATTGAAAGTTTACTTAATAATATTATAGTACTGAGGTCTTATATATTACTGCATCTCTTCTAGGAAATATAGTGATTTGAACCAAATTAAGTAAAAAAAATGCTTAACCATTAATTTAAATTTGATAAAAATCGATCACAAATTAAAAACAAGCATTGAAATATTTCAGACTCATTTTTAGTTGAGCGATTTTTGTCGCTGTCATATTTAGCTGAACTAGTGTTGTCGATCTATCTTTAATGATTTTCTGTGACTTGACTAGCATATTTTATCGAATTTGCTGTATACGATATAAATAATTATTTTCAAACTTTCTTATCCGATTTTTTTAAATCAAAATTGGTCAAACATAACAAATTTGATTAAATAATTAGTAGAAAAAAGAAACAAAAATTATTTATTTTTTAAATTTTATTATCAATATAGAATACAACCACTTAAAATAATTTTTTATTTCTTTTTAACCAAATTCAATGAGAAATTGGAAAGACTAAATAATTTTCTTTTTTGTTTGTAAAAGGAATGCATTGTAAGATTTTGTTTTTTCCTAACAAGATTTGATATTCAATATAATTTTATTGTTACGCAGTCATTTTAATAAAAGTTATTTTCGATTAAAAAGACAAAACAATGTTCGAATGAATGGGATTTTATAATTTGAATACATTTCAAAGTTTTGAATTTAATTCAATTTTGTTTTTTCAATTCACAATATTGGGACTTTCTATGGTTGAAACTCTAGTTGTATTGATTGTGAGCATTAGTTTGGAATCGTTTGATTTATATATTTTTTTAAAGTTATCATGAAATATTAACAGAAAAACTTTATTAAATGATTACACACTGATTTATTAATCGGTTTTGCATTTAATTTCAAAATATTTACAAAAGTTTTACATACGAAATTGGAATGAGTGCTTATAATTTTATTGAATGTGATTATTTGTTTTCATTATTTATCTCTTTATAATAATGAGGTTGATATTTCTAAATTATTTGTCACAGGATAATTAATTGAAGGATAATTTTTTTCAGGGTCGATGTGGTCAACTTGGATGACAGAGAAATTAGAAGTGCTGGATCCAATTCGTATAATAAATATGCTGATGAAAATCCACAAAGATTTAATTGTAAATCTAAAATATCCAGTGCACCTAGTCCGAGAAGTAAAACCAGTACGGATCAAAAATTCAATATTATCAAAAAAGTATTCGCTTTCAAATATTTGTTATCTGTATTTTTTTTATTATTAAAGTTTTATATAATTAAATAATATAAAACCATTTCAAATTGTTTATATTTTATAAATTTATTGTAATAATTATGATTATATCAAATATTTTTATATTCTATGAAAATATGAGTTGGATTTTATGAAAATCAATATACTGTGCGATTCATTAGACTCTGTTTCTAAAACTAAAATAAAACAACAGTAAGAACAAACTAAAAGAATATTTGAAAAGTTTTATTTTTCCTTTCTTGAGATATCTGTGAATAGAAATTTGTAAAGTCATTCACACTTGTGCAGTTTCTGGTTGGTTTACGATGTAAAATCTATGTAAAATCATTTTATAATTCATTGGTAATTTTATATTATTAATTATTATTTCGCAATTATTTTATTATATAAGTTTACAGATTCATTAGCCAAAATATTTGCTTGTTATAAAATAAAACTTTTATCAAATTTTATATATAATCCCTAATAATTTATAATAATCAGTTATTAAATTATTATTGATTAAAATTAATTATTAAATAATAAAATTAGATTAATTGATAAGAATTTATGATTGAATCTAATTTTTCACTTATACCTCATGAAATGATCATTTTAGTGAAGTAATTCACGACACATTTAATATATGATAAAGTATAAATAAACATTACCAGCGCTGTGTTGATATTTTTATATTTGATATTTTAATTTAGTCGTTAGCATGTGCAATTCATAGAATTTGTAAAATTAATATTTTCTGATAATAATAATATAGCATGTCTTATCTCTATGATGTAGGATTGTAAATGCAATTATCCATGAAAAATATGCTTCCAATAAACATTTTAATTTATTTTTATACAAAATGTTTTTGTGACCGAGTGAATAAAGTAAATCTTGAAGAGATTATCAATCATATCCAATATAAAATTGTTGATTTAAAATGTGACATTTATTCCCTTGTCTTTAAATTGTTTCAGATTCCTGATCTATCATCAAGTCTGTATTAAAATATCTTTAAAATGAATTTTGAATCATTATTGTTTTCGTAAGAAACTTTATTGTATTTGTTAATGGTAATATTTTGCATTTATTTCAATTATAAATCGTGCGTATTGTTTCGATTTTCCATGATTCAGTAAAAACTATATTTCATTGAAGGACGTTTATAAAATGAACATTGCTGTAAAATAATCAATAATCTGTGAGTGGTTTGTAATTAACATTTGAAAACTGTGATGAAATATTGATACATCAATCTCTATTTTTTATTATCCAATCATAATAGGCTTACTTAACCTTAGTTTTGTTAATTAATTATCTATTAATACTGTTTGTTTATATTATTTTTGATTGATTTAATTTCATATTTTATTTGAAATTAGGGTAATTAAGAATGAATAACATTTTAAATATATTATTATTTTTATTATTATTATTATTATTATTATTATTATTATTACCAGATAGACTATTAATTTAACTTTACTTGAATAATTGTCTTTTCTTAACAATCAAAAAGATTTTCAATCAAAAACCTAAAAAATATATATACATTATTTTCTGTTGCACACACATATTTACTCAACCGTGTCACACTCAAATAGATCATATCGGGTGACTTAGTTAATCTGATCAATTTTGGTGGATCTCATTAACACTTAAGTATGAATTTATTGAATATATGACGCATTGTTGTTACACAATACATTGACAAAAATCAACAAAACTAGACACAAATGTGTTTTCTCAGACTTATCTCAATTTTTCACTGTAATTTTGACACGATCTCCTGATTATAGAGCTTTATAATTCCGATGCCTATTATTGTTCATAAATATATATGTATTGAAATTTATAATAGATTTCTGCTTTTATTTATTATTTCTTTAACGCTTATCTGATAATTATTTCCGATTGCCTTTAGATTTATATTATTATCTAGACAAGTCGACTTTATGAATCGATTTGGTAATTGTTTGGTTAAATATTGTCGAATGAATTGTTCTCCGAAAAATGTTAGATATCTCTTAGAGATAAACTCTGCTATTTGTTTTATTATATTTTATTGGTTTGATAGATTATTGTTTTTGATATTTATTTGATATTTACTCTTGTGACATTTCGATTGACAAATACTAGCAACTGAAAATTTCTAGTTATAAATGTCTTGAATATATAATTATAGAAAATATTATTTGATAATTAATCCTTTTTATAAATCCATTTGTTATTCAATTGAACGTGGTAAAGGTCGTTTGTTTAATTTGAATGGATCAATTTTTCGTTACAAATATCAATGTTTTATTTTAGGAGCGTAATAGTGGATTGTATACGTTTGACAGTTTCCCATCTCTCATTCCAGATATTAATGATACATCTACTAAGCCAAGAACAAAGTAAATATTTGTTAATAAACATTTCGCTAATTTCTATTCTTAAATTGAAAGAATATTTATCGTATAATGACTAATTAGGATCATTATGACATTTAAGAGAATTAATCAAATTAAGGATTAATTAAAAATTCATCCACAATAATATTTAGTTTCTGTATTGTATCGATTGTTTAATAAATAAGGCTGTAATGAATTTATTTTTAATTGTATTGCATTGTATTGTTTTAATTATAAGCATAATTAATACATCTGGAATTTATTTTTGAGATTTATTAATGATTTAATAAGCTATGTAATAATTGTCGACTTTGTTTCAAGATACATGTTTTGATTTATTAATTCTTTTTTCAGTACTTATATAATAATCATTAGTGATGTAATTGAATTTCTGCGAGGAGGATTAAGAAATAATTTTTGAAATTAAACATGTAGCATCAACAAAAATAGAAATTTACTCCTAGTGACATGAACAGCGTGATGGGTATTTTTTACTGACTAGATAGAGTTTTTAAATTCCATTTTCGGTACTATACGGTTATCGCTGTACATATTTTTAATCATTTTTAAATTCATAAAATATAAATATATATATATATATAT
>JBBMOY011107220.1:0-10767 GCA_037951405.1 Platydemus manokwari
ACTATCTTCATATAGTATTGATAGCGAGGTGAAACAAACAGAGAATAATAATAAATTAGGGTTTAATTCGTATACCTTAAGGGGTTGATCAGAGCTCACGGAGACTGATCAAGTCAGCACTGATCCACAAAACAATATTATAGATCTTAAAATATGATTTTGAAACAACTTACACCTATTTGACTTGGTCTTCCAGCTATGAAAAATGGGCATAAACAGATACTGGATCACTGGCTCCGGACAATCTTCTCACATTGATGAAATTATGGAATCGGGTAGTTACATAATCACTTAATTGTGATTTGTTTTTGACGTGGCCATTATTTTTTTGGTCAATACTCATATTGGAATTGACATCTAACTTAGAAATTCTCTGCAGTTATTTATTTAATTACATTGCATATATTTTTCATACCAGAATTTATTGTCGATAGAGAAACTCTACAATTAAATTTTTATTGTTCTCCATCATTGATTGATATTTCATACTACAATTTATAAAGCTTATTTATTATATGGTTAGCAGCTTGTTAGCGTTCTCCCTATTTATAATTTTATTAAAATTTTATTTTATTTGTTTTAATGAGAGGATTTATTTTAGGGGATTTTATATTATCAATCAGATTTAGTTTGCGAAATCGAAAAATTTATTTTACAAAAATACATATAGAAATAAAATATCACAAAACAAAGCATTACAAGTTTTTTCCTTAAGCACACTCTGATAATAATTAATATTTTTATTATTAAATTATTACATAAAATTGTTAATAAAGTTTTTATATTTCTACCCACCGATAAAAATTAGAAAACATTTCTCAAATTATTGTCCATCAATGTCTGTTAATTCTGGTAGCCCCCTATCTACAACATTTATATACAAGGAAAGATTAAAGATAAAATACAATTGAAGTTTCTGAGAAATGGTGGAAAGTTAAAATGTATTTCAATATATCACTGATTGAATGATGGTGCTGTGGATTCAACTTACATCTAGTAATAGTGAGTATAAAAAACAACAAATCCATATACACATACAAAAGGATTATCTATTATTATCGTCAAATGCTTAACAATTACAGAAAGGATTAATTAAAGTCTGAGAATAAAAAATGCGAATATCAGCAGAAGACCAGAACATCTAAACTAAAAAGGATCTGAATAAGATTTTAAAAAGGTTTACTTTAAAAGGAATAACTTTAGATTAAATGAAAAGACGGGTATGCAATTATTTCTCGATAAAGCAGAATTGAAAAACTTAATTGAGATTAGGTTTTTTTATTAAACGAGACCCAATAGGAAAAATCAAATAAATTAAAAAATGACTTAAAAAGTACTCTGAGTTACATTAAATTTATAATCTTAAGACTAGTTACCTGGAAGTTTTTATGTTGATGATCATGTTAATTACAATTTAATGATTAGTTATTTATACAATTATGACCTCAGTAAAAAGAAAGAAAATTGATTATCAAATAATAAAATTATGTTGTTAGCCAATTATTATGATCCAATAAATCTTATTTTATTGGACAAACAATTTTTTATATCTTAATAAGTCAAGTAAAATAATGATTTATTTTAAAAGTTTAAATTTATCGAGTATTAATTAATTATTTGTTGAAAATATAGAATCTCATAATCTTATATTAGACGTTCTTTCCTAATATAACATTATAACAACCAATTATCTTTCAAAAACGAAGATTTTTTTACGAACTTATATTTAATATAAAAGTGACAATATTTTACAAAACATTTCAATTGATTCTATATGCAAATTTGGACAGCGTAATTTTAATAAACTAATTTACTTTAGTTTTTACCAAATATCGATTACCCATTTAAATTCCAATTCATATCCCAAGGATCATTAAAAGTTTACAATAGCTTCTTAAAAATCACTGAATTAAACTTATTTTGTAGAGGTATTATGTTAAAGATTGTCGAGGTGGTGTATAATCATTTAAATTCAAATTACAAATGTACAATTTACAAAAAGATGTGGCCAATACTGTATTAGTTATCAGAAGGATTTAAATAAGAATAACTATATTCACTCAAAAATCTTCAGCTTATCTGGACTCCAAACAGATAAGAGGTTGTAGTCGCTTGATCGCTAATTCAATATAATAAAAATAATATTTAAATATATATGATAATAAAATAGAGTATAGTGAACAAATGCAAAACTAGAACAAAATAAAAATGAATTGACAATCAAATTAATAATCTGAGTACAATAAATTTAAATTACTACAGGCGGTGTTCGCTATTGTGGGAGCAAAGAGTGTTAGTCAAGAAAACAGTAAAGGGCGTACCGCTTATATGCTCAGGTAAGCTTCTCGTGGCAAAAATGAAGGTGGGGAACTTTAAGTAGAACTTCTAAATTTTAGTAGACCACAAGGCTAAAACTAGCCATGGGTCGAGAATTAATTAGATAGTTAAAAAATTTACTTGTGGAATTCATAATAAAATTCTTCAAAATCTGCGGATCAAAATTGGCATTCAATTATATAATAGCTTTAATTGACCTTCGTCAAAATTTTCCTACAATTGTATAACTGTGATTATTCGATGATTTTCTGTTTCTGCCAGTATTTATACTATTTTGTGTATTATTATGATTCATGAATCTTGTTGCTATTTTTGGTAACATTCTATGCTTAGTAGCCTATGTCGGTAATTTTAGCATATGTACAGCATGGGTTACTATTTTTTATTTTAGTGTCTATTTTTAGCAACTGATGTGGTTATTTCGGTTTATCGTTAGTTCTATTTTTAGATTTCGATGCAGTTTTTCCTAATGATCTTAATGTCGATTAGTTTTGATGCAGTAAAACAAATTTAAAAAATCTATGAATATTTTGTAATTTCTGGCATTATTATTTTCTTAATTTGCGACATTTTTTGAAAAATAATTATATTGATTTGTTTATATTTTGGTTGGGTTAAATGGCCCGTTTAGTTCCCCACAATTATCCTGAGTCCTATCAGAGATAAACATTATTTTCACAGAAAAATCATAGCTTTGTCTTGGAAGTCTAATTTTCATTTATGGATTTTATTTTGAATCAGGAACACATAAGAGCTACCTTTACCTACACATATGTCAATATGCACTTATATGATTATGGAAAGTTAGTTTTGAATATTTCGTAACAATCAAAATAAGTTACATGATTGTTTATATTTACGATTACGCAATCTTATCAATGGAAAATACAGTAAAAGCAAATATTATTGTTCAATAAGACACATCAGCACTGGTTTACGAAGATTCAATATAAAGAAACAAGACTTTAATATGGTATAAATAAGATTTATATTTTAGTAAATTTCAATTATTAAATAAAAAAATATTTACATATAAAACTTGAAATATGTAAAGCACAATGTAAAAATCAATTATTTATTTTATATCCCATATGAAAAATCCCGATATTTAAAAATTATCAGTTATGCAAATAGTGCATGAAGGAAAAAATCTAAATTATAATCGATATAAATAACAAAGTGAAAAAGAATTTGATTCAGCCAACGAATTTTATTGTCACCATAATAAAGTGGCAAATATAAAATATAACTCTGAAAGACAGCCTACACCTTCCATTTTTAGTATTCGACAAAATTATTTGTATAATAAAAAACTAATTATGATAATAAATGGAATCACAAATAAACATAGGAACAAAATACAAATGATTTGGATCCATTTCAAACCACAAAATAAATTTTGAGCTTGCTTTTTTGATTGAGAAATTACGAAATTGTTGGCATCAAATGAGGGACTATTTAAAATTGTACTAACTGATGAGCTCGGTGGTGTAAAATCGGTAATACGCCCGTTTAATTCAATATCATTGAATGCAATTTTACGTGGTTGTTTATCTATTGTTCCATTCTCAATAAATTGCTTATCAGACGATAAGCGAGCACCATCACTTTTTAATAATTCTGATCGATAGCTATCTTCTGTAGATGGGATTTTGATTTCTTTTAAACTGTAAAAATCCTGACTAGAAATTAAATTGTTTAACCTGTTTAATTCCCATAGCTATAAATTCAAAAGTTAAAGTAATCAAAATAATATAAAAGTTATTACTGAGATATTATATTTGAGGGAAATTGATTGAATTGTTTGGCCTTCTTTTATTTCAAGAAGATAAATTTCTTCCTTTGACTGCTTTGTAGATTGCGGAGAGAATCTATTTATTGATTTTGTAGAAAATTCTTGATCATCTAGTTCACTAAAATTGCTTTTATCTTCAGCGTCTTCTATGGGAAGAGGTTGATATAAAACAGAATTATCATAAAATCCTTTAGACAAATAAGCTATCATCAAAATTTTATATTATTTAAACAAATGTAATTAACTTTAAATGTCATTTATATAATCACTTAATCTTCATAAACTGTTAAAATTTAAAACTGTAATTAATTCAATAAAATATTTATTTTTAATAAATTTCCCGAATAAAATATTTTAACGTAAGTAATATAAATTAATATTTTCAAATTACTTAAAACTGGTTTTTATTGTAAATAAATGTTGCTGAAGATTGTAAAAATATTTTACGTAATTGTGTAACAGATTGTGTTAAAATAATGTTTCAAAAGATAAATATAACAATTAAAATTATTTGTATGTCGCTGAATCGAAATAGTATTGGAAGTACAACAAACAACATTATACATTCAATTTATAGTAACGTGAAGACACAAAATGATGGAGCAAGACAACTAAATTTGAATAACGAAAAATTTGCCATATACACCATATTTAAATAAAAATAGCTTATTGTAAGTTACAGAAAAGTGTAAATTCAATTGTAAAATATATTAATATATTAATTATTGCAATGCATTATTTAGATTAATCCACCTCCAATTATAAATTCATTAAATAAAAAATTAAAGTATGTGTATGACATTATCATATCATTTAAAAATAACTGATTTAAAATTACACCTCTGACATATATATCCACGATTTTCACATGGATATTTTCATTAGTATATTTAATTAATTTATTATATTTGATATTTTGCTTAAAATTCATCATTATATGTGGTTGTTTAGCAGGTCGTTAAATAATTTACTGTTTAATTAGCTTATACTGTTAGTTACCATAAATCATTTTATTATTTATTAATTATCTTATTTACTGTTTCATTATCGGCAATTATTATTCTCATTAATAATTCACAAAAAATAAAGCAAATCATACATAAATTCGAAATAAAAGACAGATTTTGAAATTCAAAAGAAAAGAAAGGATTCTGTGACAATACCAATGTAAAATAATTTATTTATTATCGCTCAATACAGAACCATTAGGCAATAGTCAAAAAATTTTCAAAGCTTATTGTCAACGCTAATATTTTTATTGAAATGGTAAATTATTTTGACAACTTTACACCTGGGATTAATAAGTTTTCCTTAAGAAATCATAGATTAAAAGGATAAGGTAATGCCCTATTCGTAACAGGCGAACTCGCACAGAATTCCGCTTTCAAAGACCTTAACATGAAATCCAAATTCTCGACTGAAGGCAGCTAGAATTAAGAATATATTGCATTAAAAAAGTCTTGGCAAGTTTGCAATTTCAGATTTTATATTTAAAGTTTTAAGAAGATATGAATTATAATTAAATGTACAACATATACATTATTTCTATTTTATTTAAATTTTGGAAACATTTTTCAAATATTATGCCTCAGCCACTTCAGATTTAATAGTTTAGTCTTTAACTAGGAGATGAAATTTAAATATTTCAAATATATAAATATTCTTGTCTCCTTGTGTTATAAATTTTATAAATTCACCTTTTTGACTTTATTGTGTATTTTTATGTTCATAATTTCCATTTCACTTGACACTGGGGATTTAGTTGTTGTTTTTTAATTTGAGAATGATTCCCAAATAGACATCTACTCTGCACGGCCTTATTGTACTCTATAACTTTATTCCATAAAAAAGTATAAATATTGACAAATTTTCTATAGATTTGATTTATTAGGATTAGAAACCACCCATAACTTTTTCGAGTCACAAAAAGTAAGAGAATACTAGCAATTATCCTTTTTAAGTAGAATGCAACCAGAAACTATAACACAAAGGGAACCAGAACAAAGTATCCAACCAACTTACTAAATGACGGAAGAATCGAGATCAAGACAACCAGGCCCAAGGAGACCAAGGAAGAAACAGATATTTAAACATACATTAAATGATAGAGAAAGATGTAAAAATTAAATTAAGATCTTTAGAAAAATTTGCACGAAATTTAGATAAACCAACAGTAAGTATGCATGAGGCATCTACATATGCAGAAGATATGTTGGAAAATCGCACCAGCAGAATCCCAACTATTGGTAATTATTGAGAAAACTAAGGACGGAATTGGTTGAAGTGGAAGCAAAAAATCAACATATTATTATATGAGCT
Organism: Platydemus manokwari; assembly: GCA_037951405.1. Classification (NCBI taxonomy): domain Eukaryota; kingdom Metazoa; phylum Platyhelminthes; order Tricladida; family Geoplanidae; genus Platydemus; species Platydemus manokwari. The sequence continues at coordinate 6,452 of JBBMOY011107220.1, forward strand.
GTTTATAACTAAATGGATACTGAATTAAAACAAAATTAAACAATGTTTATTTGAATAAAACAATAAATTTAAAGTATAGAATCTATTTATAAAGGGTAACCTAGTGCATTCGCACTTTGACACCCTGAAATGTGAAAACACAACGTAAAATAAAATATTTCCGATACACTTACTATATAACGAATTTAAACAAAAGTTATGTGCGATTTTATGTAATATTTTTCAACTATTTAAACTAGTTCATAATATGTACTTAATACAATAATTATAAATAATTTTAATATAATTAATATTTTTAAATAATTATTTCATTGAGTTACGATAATCCATCATAGTCGTAGTTCAATTTGGAATCCTTTATGAATTGGATTTCTTAACGTTTTCGTACTTCAACAGGATTTGTCTTGACGACAATGATGGGTCAAAATTTATTACATATCAGTGCTTCAGAATACCGTCGAGTTCTGAGTGATTTTCAGCCTCAATATAATAATCCTGAGTTTTGGATTATTTGATGAATTGGTCCCTAAATAAGAATATTTTAAATAAGTTTATTTTCTAGATTTTTTTAAAATCCTACCTGTCTCTCGTTCGAAGCACTGATGAGGCCCCTGCAAATCAAAAATTGGACACTATCCGCATCATAAAACCACCACCACCATAATCATTATTGCTCTTGAAGGTTCAGAGTATCAGAAATTCTATTTATTTCTGAATCGAAGCACTGATGTGGTACTAATTTTCAGCAAAACGTAGTTTATTTATTTTTATATTTTGACCAAATATCGTACGAAAAAATAAAGGACGAAGAGATTATTGAAGTTGTGCTCAAGGAATACGAACAGAACGAAACATTATGATTATTTATACTGAAAATATATCTAACATGTAAAGGCATTTTCATTGAAAGTATACACACATGTAAATCCATTTACACCCAAAGAACGGATCGAAACTCCTAAATAGCTTGAATCGAGCAATAATCAAACTCCAAATACAGAAATCGTCATGACCATGTCATAAATGCACGGTTATTAAAGGATTTCTCATTAATACATTTACAAAGTTTAAGTCAACGCAAATACTTTAATATTCAGGTTAAAAATTCTTGTAATAATAATTATACTCATATGTATTATCTCTAAATTATGAATGTTTCTTGCGGCGCCTAAAAATGAATTTTGATTAGTCTATATGTTACGCCAATTCCTTATCAACTGACAATCAACTATTAATTTCTCATGAGCTACTTCACTTTGATTTGTTGATTAGTAATACAATATTTTAATTATCCTTAATCTTATTTTCTCACAATATTTACTTAGCATATTTCATTATTATGTTTGGCATATAATTAATCTAAAGATTCGTTTACATTATGTTTTTCAAATATATTAATATAGATCATAAATCACAACATTATTAATCTAATAATTTAGGAGATTGATTTATCATCGATTCATTTAAGATTATTAATTTCGATATCTCGCTTTATTCCTATTTAATGTTGAACCAAAAGACTTCGTTGATAAAAACTTGAACGAACAAATAAATTCTGATGAGTTAATTGATTATTTAAAACTGGCATACAATGTATTCACAATAAATTCTTTTAATTTTAAACATTCAAATTCTTTTTGATTATTAATTGTATCATTAGTGTGTGTCTATTCAATTTCAACCACGTCACGATAACAAACCACTAAAGATCGATTTTCAATTTTAAATAATTTTTATAAAACAGGAAAATGTCGTCCAGTGGATATCACTGAAAATTTTTCAATATATTGCAAGTCAATTTATTCTTTAATTAACATATCTAGGCACTGAAAGTGTTGAATGCAAAGTAAACTGCAAATCTCTCAAATAGAGTTATGAATCGCTGTGTAGAAAAATGTGAATTCGAGTTTTTGAGACCCGCGCTCGATTTCGTATTAATAAAAATGGTGGAGATCTTAAAATTAAAATTTTTGAAAGCAGAAATCTTCAGAAAATGAGGTTTGAAAGTTTCCGACAAATATTTATGCAATAATTTCAGTGATTTATCCATAATTATTCATCCTCTCATTGTTCTTAATTATTTTTACAAGAATTAAAAGCAATTCAATTATCCAACCATCATCATTAACCAAACAAAGGTTTAAATTATCAACATACATTTATTCAGCACAATTGAGACAATTGTTGAAAAAATTTAATTGGTCACAAATATGTATCGACTAAACTAGAAAATTATATAAAGTAGTAAATAAGTTTGAGAATTTATTTTTAGACAAACCAAATCTTTAAGTCAATTGTTTTTACTTTTCTTATAATAATTATTAGGCAATTCGATAAGTTCCATTATGAACTCATCAATAAATTGCATGACCAATATCCCTTGGTGGATGTCATATGCAATATCTGCTGGTATTTTTACATTTGGATTCATAATTATCGGATTTGTTAATTTGGTAACCATCATCAAACGACGTACTCGACCGACGGCAAAAGTTCAAATGTTGCGAAGAAAATCGAGACTTTTAATGAACCCAATTGTCAGTGAGAACGATTCGGATTATAATGATGATATCGATGAAGAAGCTGGAATTGGATCATTTAAATTTTTGAAATTTATTCTCTGGTGTGAACGAGTGACGTCTGAAAGGTCTCAAGTAGGGCGAATTATGGTAATGATAATTGATTTTGTTCAATACCAACGTATTATGGAAATTTTAATTTAGTGTTTAATTCATGTCCTTTCTAATATGTTATCTTGGACTATTTATCTCGCTTTCACATACTAGTATGGAATTTGGAGGCAATATTAAAAATAAAATTACATTCATAATTTCAGCCAATCAGAAATTATATATTTGGAAGGAGACTGCTACAACGAAAACATGATTGTACCAAAATGGATAGATTTTATATTGAATATATATTTTGGATTACATTTTATACTAAGGGTTAGTGTGTTAATATTTATTTACAAGCATAAATCATATTATTATTATGATATTAACAATTATAATTATGACATAAATTGTAAAAAGTAATAAGGACAAATTTATTACATCATATTATTTATGCTATAAAACCGAATGATTACAATAATAAAATTTGATACTTTTCTGACAAAATCAACCTGTTCAATCAATTCTATGAATAATGAACAGATTATGTCATCGATTATTATGATAATTGATTTTAAATTGCTTGAAGACTATTAGCGTTGTTCACGATTACGTCAATCAAAATCAAGAAGCTCTAAAGGCGACATTAAACATATTTACATTAAAAAAAATTGAAGACTATTGTGAAATGTTCAAATACTTCATTGGTTGCCAATTAATAGACATGAATTAAAAAATTAATCAATATGGAACATAATTGATAGAATATATATTAAATTCATTAATCTAAATTTGTTTGTAATTTGGTAATATAAATACCCATTCAAGAGTTCTGTTGATAATAAATACGAAATATTTCAAAAACTTGTTTCAAATTTAGGCAAACCATTTTCGACAAATCCCGTAAAATCATTTTTTTTAAATTTTAAAATCTTTTATTAACAGGAATGTTAAATATTAAAAATATTTTTTAAAATATATATAAAATTGCTTAATTCGACAACATTTTTCATTTGTTTTAATTTCAGTGTAATTATTAATTTATAATATCGAATTTGTATAATACCTGTATTGTTTCCCAACCTTTCCGTTGTCATTATTTAGAGTTATCTCCGTTTGTCTGAGCTACTCCAGATTTGGCTTATTTTCTATGTGTTGCTTTCACGGAGTGCTAGACCCAGCCTAGATCGTTTCACTTACTTTGAATGACTCCGTCTAAATAATTGTTATACCAAGCCGATGCTTTTTAATTAATCGCTCTTCTAAGGTCATAGAGATTTTTCTGATGGTGACTTTTCTGGCAGAAATGACCAAAGTTTCAATCATCACTTACAGTAACAGATAGGTAATATGCAGAAAACAGTACAGTGGGAATACTATAACATTCATTCATTCATTCATTCATTTTCCTTTTGTGCTGGTTAGCACATGGGGCAAAAGTCATGACCCTCCATTTCTCTCTGTCCAATGCCAACTGCTGTAGTTCTTATATACTGTGAATATTCATTGTTTTTAATTCTCTAAACATTGTTCTTTTGAGTGTTTCTCTTAGTCTACCTCTGGCTCTTTTGCCTGGTGGAGTCCATGATAGAGACTGTTGGTGAATTCTCTTGTCGTCTGAGCACAGAATGTGACCGATATAGGACCAACGTCGTTTTCGAATAACATCTGAGATGTACTTTTGATGTGTTTCTTCTCTAA
>JBBMOY011107331.1:0-10766 GCA_037951405.1 Platydemus manokwari
AATATTCAGAAAAAGAAATTAAGATAGGACAATGATTTTTAAATAAAATTATTATTAATAAAAATAAAAATTAAGTTGAAATAATAAATAAATAAAATATTTGATTTAGAAATTATTATTTGTTTAAATGTGTTAAAAAACAAAAATAGGAATAGGTTCCTAATGTAGGAGATTATTGATTAAAAATAGTAGTTAGAAATGCATCATAACTATGGAAAGAAAATTTTGCTCTTACCAAAGTTCGGTATAAATAGGGCAATCAATAGTTGATTGTCACAATTAACATTTAGCAGAAAAATTAGCAGTCTTTTCGAAATGATTAAAGAAGCAATATTGTCCGATCACAGAAGAATATTATTAATTAAAAGGAATATTATCAAACCAAAAGCGATCAGATTTTTTTGTTGATCACTTTTGTTGCAGGACAGGATCAAGCCCAACATCAACAACAATGTCCACAGAAGGACTCTTATCTTCAGCATACCAAAAGATCAAACTCAAACTCTAATAGTCCCAATCAACCTCATATCAAAGCCTGCAATCCAGATAGAAAGACGATATGGACGAGTAATAAACCCCTGACTCTCGTGATTTATTGATCTGATCTGATTCTTTTGTGATTGATTCTTGAATGAATACGACATATAAACAAGATTTATTTGTAAATTTTTTGAAAACTCTATTTGTACTGGTTAATTGTATAAAAACAATAAAAAATTATATTTTTAAAATAATATGCAAAAAATTATATTTTAAGCAAAAATTATGAGAAATAATATTGGGTAGCCGGCCGATGAGCTACTCCTAGCCTAATAATAAACAGGGACAATAATATTTCTATTGAAAGCTTGGAAACAGGAAAATATTAAGACAATAATATATTGAAAAACGAAACTAATTGAATCAAATGTGTGGATTTTTAAAGACAATATTTAAAGAGCCAGCCGATTTTATAAATAGTAAAAATCTTATATAAACGCAATGGAGGCTCGGTATTTGAGCCTTCCCTTATTGAGCACTTTTATAAAACTGCGCGTTTGTGTAAATTTGATATACTGTTTTATTGCGTAAATAACATTGCGTGAAAAATCAAAATTAAAAGGAATTCATAAAATTTGTAATTGTGCAACAAAAATTGATATATTTGTAAATTTGTTATAACTACTAATAAACTTTATTGTTGCAATCATTGGGTTGATTTATTGTATTATTTGATTATAATTATAAGAGCACGCACCTACCGGATTGATATTGCGCTTCAACCGGTAGTATCGAATTCGCACATATATTAAGATCTAATAACCCCAACATTTTTATTTTTATTCGAGGAAAGAGTTTTCCCTAATATTTGAAGAAAAAAGTAGAAGTATATATTTGGATATTCGAGGACACTGTCCAAATATTGTTAAAAAGTTTAATAAAGCAATGCGTTCGTAACTGTTTGTTGTGCACGCTTGTATCGTAGTATAGGCCAGAAGTAGCTCCTCGACCGGCTGCCCAATATTGTGTGCGGACAAGTGCCGTGATTTACTGAACTGAATATAAGGATACAAGCCTTGATTGTTATTTCTATTGTGAGCTGAATAAAGTTTTCTTAGTGTTCAGCTACTGTCTTTTTGGAGTCAAATATATAGGGTCTAGTGAGTATAGTTGTGCTCTACAGCAGGTAGACTGAACAAATATATTTAAGGAACAGAAATTTAATAGATTGGTATTTCGATTTTAATTATTCAATTTAATCTCTAAGGATAGTCTCACAATAAATGTTAAGTGTTAAAGTATTTTATTATAATATAAACATATTTGATATAATATTGATCAGAATAGCTTGAAAATTAAATAATATATATGGTATTTATAATTAATTTGACTCCAATAAAGATGTAAATACAGAATAAATAAAATATATGATTGTTAGAACAACTGAAACAATATTTGAAAACAATAAATAATTGCAATGAATTTTATGATTAAAGAATTATTATATGAATCAATACTAATACAATAACCAAGTAATATTATTTGATTAATATTATAAAAAGTTCTATTATTGTAAAACTCAAAATTAAGACTCCTAAGCTTCTGAAGTAGGAGCCCTCTCTGCTGAATAGCTTACTGATAATTGAGACTATTAGTGCAAGCAACCACTCATTAAGTTTTGTGATTTTAGAAAAGTAACTTTGAAGCTTTATTTAAAATAATGGCCGGATAGGGTTCAAGCCATTTAAATTAATCATAAGTATTACAGAGAATAACATCATAATGTTAAAGTAAAATTGCATCAAAATGTTCAAAATTAAAAAATGACTTGTGAATAATTGAATAAAATTTAATAAAAATGTCGAAGGGACATAAATCAACTTTACTAAAAATTTTGTATCTTAATTGCAAATCAATATTTCTTATGGTTCACACAAGTAGCAAAACGTTAATTGGTAACTATTTTTCATCATAAATTATTTATTGGAACATATTGTGAAATCCGACCTGACCCAGCATTATTAAACTATGTACAATCACAAATCTCTATGGCTGTGTGATTGTTCTAAATTTATCAAGTTCTATTTATTATCTCCCACCTTTTTTAACCACAGAGTTGTCTCGCCAACTAGTTGGCCAGACTTGACTGTTCTCCTGAAGGGTCTATCCGTCAACAATAGAATTGTACCTTAAATACATTATAAAATTCGATTTATATTGTTAAACTTATTTTATTGTATTCGTTTATTTAAAAATTTATTTTCATATTTTTCAGGATAAGTTCATATTTTACTCGTCTATTTATATTTTAATATTATTATTAGTATAAGAGAGTGATTCGGACACTTCTTACATATCTGATATGAGCATATTCTGTTAGAAACAAAATCGTAACTTATTCTTATATTTGTCTTCAATTCTATAGTCTAAGTATATTAATTGTTAACTTTTAACACCAGAATTTTAATTTGATTTCATTTCGTTCCTATATCTTCATTAAACCCCAAGAATATTTCAATATAATTTTTTGAAATTAATGTGAGCATTTGTCAAAAATCGAGCTTCGGTCATTAAGTTATAATGTAATGTGGGTTTTGTATATTTTCTTGGTTGTGTTTATACCGTATTTTCTATATAGGTACTCTTTCATTATTCTAATTTTTATCTATTATTTACATTTTTTCTAATTTTCAATAATTTCTAAAAACTTTGTCTACCAATGATTCTTCTTGATATTCGACACAACAGTTTTTGTATAATAAATTTCTTACACTTATCATATCCTATTATCCGATATTACCGCAACCTATTATCATTACATAAGGTACAAAGTAAATTGCATAAAATCTTTTATAAAACGTTTAATGATTCATATGAATGATTATTCTTATTGTAGAATTACCAATAAATCAGTAGCAGTAGCCTAGCTGCAAATAAATGAAAATACGAGTAAAGAAAAATTGAAATAGTTAAACAATTAAACCATACGAAGAAAGCGGAGTATAGAGAATAAAAAAAATAAAGGAAGACAAAAGGTAAGAGACGCAGAAAGAACTCAAAAATTCGAACCAAAGATAAACCTAGAATCAAAGGTAAAAAAAAGTTTAAACAAAGGAAAACAATATATCAAAAGCCAATGTAACAAAAATTCACCACATAAGAAGCTCAACAGTTGACAAGCCTTAAATCTCAACTACCAACAACCGCACGGAAGAAAGAAAATTGCAATCCTATGAAATCAAAATAAAACCAAAAATAAGGCGATCATGTTAGATTCCCCAAAATCATTCGGGTTTCTGGGCGAAGATGATTTGGAAAACCTAGAAATGCGAGTAAAATTTGAGCGGCCTAATAGAGTAGAAATGAAATCATATTATTTCAAGACAGAAAACAAATAGTCGCTATAAAAAGCAACAGAAATTAATGAAAGTTGTTTAAAAGTGGAAGGACCAGGAACTCCCGCAGTCTATGAAGCCTTAAACCAACCAACATAAGCTAATTAGAGAAAATGGAAGGAGGGACAAACTCATCTTAACTTCAACCATTTTTGTGAACATACAAAATAATTTTGTAGTGTTATATAAATAAAAATGAGTGAATAAAACTATTTGCTTATTGAAGTCAGATAAATAATCAAGTAGTTGTGCATCGTATCAAGTAGGCTTAACATATATACGCGTGTGTTTGTGTGTATACTGAAACTAAAATCATACAAAATAAATTTGTTAAATTATAGAAGACTACTTAACAAATCTGAGCGATAATAAAAGCAATCTTAATAAAAATAATTTGCATTTTGATGATACGGTGAATGAATTAACAAATGTAATGATTTATGTAAATATGAAGATGCGAAAATGTGAATGAATAAAATAAAACGCGTAAAATAATTAAACGTGATAGATATAAAAGATAAGAGAATAATGAAAAATAAAATATATCATTCAAGATAATTAAATTTATTAAATAACGAAATCAATAATAATGGTAGAATAAATTGACAATAAGTCAACGCGCACGACAAGTCTATAAAAAGATTCGACTTCCGAGAGCAAATGCTAGTCTTTTATGGTCGGTAATTTCTGTTGTCATTTTCTTTCAGTTGCTGAACCCATTGTGATTTGACATTCGACGTTTAGAAATTTCTATTTTTGAGTAAATGGGATTTACGATTTCTGAGTTTGGCAAGTTGACGATTTTATTGAATTTGTACGAATTTCTGTTAAACAATTATAATTTTGAATGTTTCGTCTTGGTTATTATCGTAACATTATCGTCATTGTGATAATTTATTTTAATATCTAACAATAATTATTATCATTTTTATTAATTATAAATGTTATTGTTATTACTACTATTGTCATTACTATTGTTGGATAATAATGAAAAATAAATAACTAACTCCAGCATAAAGTGTATTAATCAATACACAACTACAAAGTCTTTATCTAAACCCGGCTTTCAGCTGGCAGTTGTCCATCTTTACAGTGATTTTTATACTCGCGATCTGTACATATTTCTGTGTCATGTTATATAATATTTTGAATTGATATTTATTTTTCTGTGTTCTTATTGGGTTTTTAATTTTTTACATGAGTGGGGATTCGTCAATCCCTATGTGTGTTTTGTGTAGTTATGCCCTTTATCATTCACCATCTAACTTCACTGTGATTGGCTGATTGCTATACCTGTATGGCCGTGAAAGCATGCAAATGTTCAAAGTGCCAAAATAAGAGTTCCAAGCTGTAATTTCGCGTTTCTTTTTGCAGAATTTCATCTCACGCAACATATCTCCCTCCTCTATAAGATTTTGTTCTCAAAATCTTAGAAATTGACTACATTTTCGCTCAGTTAAAATGGTGTTAGTAGTCAAAATATTACCAATAACTATTCATTCATGTCAGTTGTCGATTTGATTAAATTTGGGAATTTTTGAAAGGAATAAAATATAAAATATACCTAAGGTTGATTGAAATCAGTAGTGAAATCAGTGATGGTATATCATCACTCATTAACATTAAATAGAAGTCTCTTAACTCTCTTAATAATAAAAATTCTGTACGCAGAACGAGATGTTATTTTATTAAAACAATTTTCATAATTTTTAAACTGACCACATGTAAGGGGAATTACTTCGACTAGTTTAATCAGACGTACCGCGCGCAGATAATCATGTAGATAATGTAATTTTAAACACTTCTCAATCAACCATCATATAAATATCAACATCATCATATAAATATTATCAATATAAATATTAATTTTATTGATATATTAATTTCATTAAAAATTCCTTTCTTTTGAAATACAAATCCATTCAAGACTGCCGCCGCGGGGAATCCCAGCAAGCAGCAACTGGAGAGCGGTATGATTTTAATTAATTTTATTATTGATTGTTATCTCTTTCCATCTCTGCTTTAGACGATCGCCCGAGGAATTCCAGTAGATGGCAACTAGAAAGAGGTATCATTTTGATAAATTTTTATTGATTAACTCATTCCATCTCTTATTTAGACCACCGTTACGAGGAATTCAAGTGAGCAGTAATGATTACTAAGTATAAAAGTCAGATTTTTTGAAATTTATTTATTTATTTCATTGTCACTTCTTTTTCTTTAGTATAATACAAGATAACTTTATAGTGAAACTTTCATTTCTATTTTTACTTAATCTATAGCCTGTTCAATTAGTTCCAACGATAACGTTTTTTACGGAATCTTTTCTAGGTACGGCACTTTCAGTAAACAAAATTTGATCTTACACTTTCGATGATTAATTTATCGTAAGAAAAATTAATAAACAATTCGTCAAATTATTAAAACATTAAAAGCAATACAACTAAGTTATTTGATGAGAAAATTCATGTATTATTTCAAAAACTACATAATCTTATTGTGACGAAAATAAATTTGAGTTGTCCTCAACTTTATTAGTGAATTTATACGCGCAACCTAGAGTTTGATTGGAATCAGATTATTGGTTGGAAAATGGTCAAAATCTCATTCTACTATATACACACTTGTACAACATGAACAAGAGTTAAATACCGTCAGTACGATAATTATTTAATACATAATTATTATATTTAGTAAAGTGTATAGCACATAAGTGGAGCTAATAAAAAATAAGTAAAATAAATAAGTAATTAACCAAGAATTATAAATAAAAAATTAAGAATCATTCAAAAAGTAGAGTAAGGAAAATTTTAATATATGAAAAATCATGTATCATTGAAAAAAATGTTGAAAATTTTCGTAGATCATTACAAGCACAACCTGCAAGAAAAAGGCAAATATCCTTGGGAAAGTTACGAAAAGAAACAATCTTAATAAATGCATTGTGTAAAACAATGTTTTTTCAAACCGGTGGCGCGACCTACCAGTGTGTCACGAAACATTTTTAGTGGTCTCAAGAAATTTTAAAGTTATAGTAAATAAATTATAAGAAAATATTCTTTAATACAATCTTTTATTTTATTGATATTATCAGACAAAATAGTAAATTCTTTCTCAATGCAAATAACATTCAACAAGAGTATGTTCTAATTATTAAAAAAACATGAATCATCTCTCACTTAAAGCTCAAGATTTTTTAGTACTCTTCAATGATTTAAGCTTGAAATTAAATTTTTAACAAAAAACTTAAGCTCCGTTTGGCATAGTGTAAAAACAGAATATCTACTATTATAGAAACTAGCCATACTTTCTCTTCTTTCTTTTGTCTCTAACTACTTGTGTAAAAAATCATTTCGACACTTACTTACATTAGAAAAAATATCGATCAAATTTTAAAGATTTTGAATTAGTAATGAGACCAACCATCAAAAATTGATGTTTTATTCCAGAATATGCAAAATCGTTGTTATTATTAAATATATTTTAATTTTTTGATGTTAAAAAAGTTTACTTTATTATTTTTATTTTAGTTCCTAGGGTCGCGAAAAGATTTGGACTCGTAAAGTGGGTCGCAACATAGTGTGAAGACCACCAGTATAAACTAAACCCAAATCTTAAAAGAAATGCGGGACTCCGATGTATCAAACTAAAATGACTAATCACATAGAGGGGTGTAGGTGACAAGTTTTTTTATTAATATTAACTGTTATCATTATTCCCATTGTTAATGTTTATTGGTATTATCACTATTATTATTGTTGATATTGGTGAGATATCACAGTCATTATTGATATCAATTTCGATGGACTTACAATTAGTATTATCATAACAATTAATTATTACCTATTTATTATCAATGATAATATTAGAATTACCAATATTTTTATTAACTATTAATTGTAAATTGACTTATTGTTATTCTTAGTTTGGATTTTATCATTCTCATTACTATTGTTATAAATATGTATTGATAATAGTATTATCATTATATATATGAAATTAAGGATACCACCAATGAATTTCAGATTCATGAACTATATTAAAAAGGATTCATACTTCGGATTATACAAATAGATTTTTAATGATTGCCCTCTCTTGTAAAACATCAAACCCTTTGGTATATCTACGTTACTACGCATCTCTAATCTAGATCGGATAATCCTTTTACCGGTTTTCATAAGCATCTCATTAAGTACACTCTAAACATCGAATAAGAATAACACGGATCTCAAAATTTGAACGAATAAAATATGCTCTTATAGGCGAAAATATTTGTTACAAGGAGCCATCAAAATTTTATAATTTTGATACAAACATTATAGAAAAGTATACATATGTTGAGTGTTTCGAAAGTAACTCAAATTTTGCCAAAAATCCGACAATTAATAATCGTAACAATATTAATGCGACATGTTTTAAGAATTTTTTTAAAATATTTAATTTTAAAATAGAATTTATTTACTTCACACATCTAAAAAACACTGAGATGGAAATCATCTAAGACAAAACAGTTTGGACATTTGTGACTTAGAAGCTTCTAATAAGTTGATATGATGTCAATTAAAAAATGCATCGTGAATATCAGTTAAACATTCCATGTCTGTCTAGCATATTCCATGATTTTTCTGTTTGTAGATTTAATTCATAATATTTATTGAAGAAATAGATGAATATATTTAGTGAAAACGTACCTTTTTTGATTATTAAGCAATTAATTCTGATTATTTTGATATGAAATTTTTAATATTTTGTACCTTTGTAATATTAATAAACATTCTTCGGAATGTATTTTCATATTTCTTACTCAGGAGATTGATAAAGAGCATTGTTAGTTAAATAATCGAACCTAATCTTAGAATCTGTTGATTACTATCGATATATGGAGGGTTAATAAGACTCTATAAAATAATTAATAAGTAAAATTTTTAGTTTATTAGGAACCCAGCAACTCAGGGAATACCGGCAAAAGATACAAAAACTTTAGATTTAGTCTCCCATACGGTTAGAAACATTACGAAAAATATAATATTAATTTTATTTACAGCAATGTGGAGGGAAAGAAAGGATAGACTGAACGAATTATTTCATAATCATTGCAATATGGTGATAGGCCAGGAGGAAAGAAGTGACTCTGGCTATCATCATATGGAATTTTTTATTAATACAAAAACCAATAGGATGTTCACGGCAACCAAGAAGTTTTTTGGAATTCCCTATTGCTAATACTTTACTAATTCCCTATTGACAATACGGTAAGTGTAGTTGTGATTTAATAGTATTATTTAATCTCCACTGCCCTTACAGACAGAACTTCGAAAAGCTTGGCCCAAACAAATTTAAATACGATGGGGTTGTAATTGATGATTTACCTCTGCACAAGATGGAAGCAGAGGAAGTCATAAATATGACAGACATGTCATATTCTACGTCAATTACCGTTAAATATTCTACCGGTATCTTAGAAGAAGGTCAGTATAGGATAATATGTAGTAACGACGTTGATAAAGTAAATTTAACCTATTTAATTAATGAAAATTAATACATATTACTCAGGTGATCAATCCATGCTGGCCTGAGTGCCGAAAGGCGGCGATAAGAAGACGCTGCCATATAATATTATTTGACGATCGTCCATTATACAAAGAAACTAAGAAATCGGACAAACCAGTAGGGCGAATATCTAGATTTGTCCAACAAGAGGAAGCCAAAACAATTTTTAGTGACAGTCGAACGAATAAAGTTATCCAACCTATTTATGTTTTAAAAGATACTACTGTCATTCCTTAAAAATATATGTATTAAATGTTATTGAGTTATCTTAGTTATTTTATGAGTAGTTAAAAAAGTATAAATAGAAGTGATTAGTTACCTTTTTATTCATTGATGGATGTTAAAGTAAGCGATGGAGAAATCCTTGACTTCCTTACTAATAGCATTAACCATATTATCGATAATGGGAACTGGAAGTTCAATCATAATCATGACGTGTACATGGAAAGGGCAAAAATTAATAGATCAGATCCGAAATACGACTTCAAATATAAAGTCATGGCCCAAAATTCAATGTTGGTCATCAATATTTCTACTTTGACAACAATACAACAATTAATCTCACCCAATCGTTATTCCAACCTCCAATCTCTAATTCTCTTGCAGTCAGAATCAGTACCCCGATTGCAACAACAATCCAATTCGCCAATTCTAGCAATTACACAGTAATTTCAATATAAACAATAACTTACAAATTAATGTGATTTTTACAAATTAATATTGGGCTTCGCTATTTATCTTTATGAATTTGACATGTTATTACGCAGAATGATTATTTTGTGTCAATGAGTTTGCGGATTCTTTCTTTTAAATTTTAAACCGGAAGGGATGACAGCAGAAATCGATATAGAATTAAGTAATGTAATTAAAGAAAGATAAAAATCGACAGTGAATACATGAACAAAATAATAAGGATAATAAAATAAAGTCAAAAATAATAAATAAATAGCAACTATAAGAATAGCAACAGCAAAATTAATAACAATAAGAATAAATATAATAATAATGATAATAATACCAGTAAAATTTATTTCAGTTTTATAGACGGAGACTTTTGAATATATAATTACTTATATATATTATTACGATATATAATTATAAAAATTTTAGAATGAGCTTGTCCAATTGGTGGTTATGAGCTCAATTGCTAGGAGGGAACTGATCCCCAACTAACCGAACAGAAGGATAAAAAAGAGAGGTGAAGGCTAGACTGGTCGACCGGCTTCTCAGAAGTTGGATTGAGTTGCATACTGAGTTCGATATGACTGGATTCATCATTGGTTCAAGTTCTATATTCCAATATTCTGTCCAGACTTGAGAGCTCTTGGATTTCCAGATTCT
>JBBMOY011107442.1:0-10763 GCA_037951405.1 Platydemus manokwari
ATTACAAATTTTTATTTCTGGTTCCCACTTAAATATAATTATTGTAATTCAGGAAACCAATTTTATTTAGATAATATTCGATTAATTTTCGAAATAAATTATTGTTGTATTTATGCATATATGTATGACATCGATATATTATGTAGCTAGATGAGTGTGTGAACGAAATTATCATTTATAATACAATTCTATTTATAATCTTATCTATAAACATTGAATATTCAATGCTATAATGAATATTATGGATTCACAAATTTATATATATGACAGATAGGAAATATAAGATGAATGTCCTATTTTAGTATCGTTATGATATTATATATATACATATATATAAGGATATTATATATAGAAAGAGAGAGAGAGAATATCTCCTAGCCAACCCCCAAAGCCTAATTTTAAAGACTTTGGTTTGAGGGGTCGGTGTTCTCTGTGAAACACCTTATATATAATATCATACCGACACTAAAATAGGATATTCAATCTTGTATTTCCTATTTGTTTTTATCAATATCAATATATTATCGGAATAACTCTTATTATTAATAGCGATCTATCACCTGTTTGTTGATTTGTTTTGTCATTTTACTCGTGTTGTTTTTTAATTTATATGTCTAGACCTTAAATCATTATGATTTATTATTATTATTATCATTATTATTATAAATTCAAATAAAATTTTCATTTCTCAATTTCTCCTTGTTTTTTATTAAATAATCTTTCAACAATAAATTCTTGATATATAATAATAATAATATAAAATAATATTTTATTGTATTTGTTATAAAATGATCTCTAAAAATGTCTGTAAATGGGTTCATTTTTTTCCCAATTTCTGTGTTTAACAAATCTTGCCTTGATTATGAATGATTTTAAGAGTTCCTTCAACCTTGAATCACTCATTGATCAATCGATTTTTTTCTTTGGAATCTCTTATTCTTTTAGTTGACAATGTTGTTTTTCGTTTAATATTTCATTGTCTTGTATCGATATAAAATGTCTACTCATTCTTTTAAATTATCATCAACAAATATTAATGGATTTCTCTATTATTTTATAATTTCTTTCTTTTCCTTAGACCATATCAAGGATATATTAAATGAATGCGCACACATTTATCACTTCTAAAATTGTTGTCCATAAATCCGTAAAAGTATTTTGTCATGTTATTTTTGTTATCGATTAAAATCAATTTGTTTTATTTGATATTTTATTTTATAATCAACAGCTCTAAACATTTATATGTACATAAATTGATTTACATCTAGGTATCGACCGCCAGATGTGTTGCTTGGATCGACAAATTATTCAACACACATAGACATGTGGGGGGTCGGTTGCATTTTATTCGAAATGGCTGCTGGTCGACCCATGTTTCCAGGATCAACGGTCGATGAAGAATTGCAACTCATTTTCAAAACTTTAGGTTAGTGAAACGTTTGTTGTTTTGGTTTTATTCTCTTGCACAAATATATATAAACCATATTTGAACGAAACGATTTTTGGCACCATTCTATGAAAATAATTTATTATGGGAAATGTATTTTTAATTTTGTATATGTCAAAAAATGATGGGATATTTCACAGCTTAATTTTTTGCCATATACGACCAAGAAATTCCACACAAATAATTTTCACTTGAAATTACTCCGAATTTTTGCCTGTTTTATGATCGTATCGGAATGTAGATTAAAAAAAATTGTTGTCTTAAATGTGTATTCATGGGTGATTAACGACACTAATTTTACTTTTAATTTAATAATAAAAGAAATAAAATGGAACAATTAAAAAAAAACTCACATCTAATGAAGAAAATTTATCGATAAATTTCGATTATTTTATTGTCATTTGATGTTAATAGGAAGTTTGTTTTTTGAAAATTATTCGTTATTTATTTATCACAATAGAATAGAGATATTTTCTCATATTTTAAATATGATCTTGAAAATTAAAGACTAAATTCTATCAGAAAGAAAATGTCAATAAAGTTGAATACAGAATTTATCAACTTCCATATTCTTCATAAACATGGAAAACCAGATGAAAGGTCAATTTAGACCAAAGTGTCGAGTATACATTATCTGGTGATCTTTTAGCTATAAGGTAATTTGGGATCAATTTCATTCCATAAACTGCTTGGTGTTTTCCGAATTTTTCCTTCTGAAAATCTTTCTACCGAATAAAATTAACTTCTCGAGACTGCGTAAAAACGGTATACAAATTTATTATCAACAGGTTATTAAAAGCTGGAAAATATAATTTTTAAAAATTCGTGATTTATGGCTTCAATGGGTATCCATAGCAATTGATCTGATGTGATTACAAAATTAGCTTTATCACGAGAATATATATTCATGATCCAGAATATTTTATTATTATTGAAGAATTCAGTGATGATATTTGTTCAGTCACATATTTAGTTAATATAACATTTTCATGGTCTTTTCTACTCATTTATATACAGCTTTAATGTTCATTTCTGTTCATATTCTCTATAACAAATCACATAATATTGTAAACAAAAATAGATATTTGATATTTTATTCTCTCTGCTTTTAAAATCAATTATTACGCAAATATTTGAAGGATTTTTATGATAAATAATTTATCCCTTGTACAGGAGACTGCGGTGGTTATCTATGAAATAATTTATACGAGTTGTGTGGACATGCATTAACAAAAGGGAATATCCATTTTCTAACTATATTATCATGGACAGAACCAATATTATTATTATTATTATTACCATACAAATGAATGTCGCCTTTTCCATTGTCTCCGATTTTATATTTGATTTTAAACAATTCACCGAAATTTCCTTTTTATTTATTTTAAGAGAGATTCGTAAATGGAAATGTGAATGTAGCATGTATGATGTGTGTATGTTGTTTGATTGTATGTTTGTCAGTTGCCACAATCCAATAAACCTCCCAAGACGTTTTTATATCATCAGTAATAAGATTATGTATATATAAATCATTCCATTAAAAACGGCTTATTTCCACACAGATATATTTCAAGAAAAGTAATTAATACAAACATATCCGATAAATTATTATTATCATTATTATTTATAAACAATCGTTTTGATATCGAATGGCTAAAATATTTATCAAAATCTATATTTGATGTAATTCTAGGAATTTATTTTTTCAAACAGCCACACACGAACACACATATATATGAAGTTAGTTTTATCATGTTTCTTTTAATTTTTTCAAAATTTTTATTTTTTAATTTTGCCATTAGTTTTTGAAACAAATAAATTAACTGGAATGAAATTACTTTTTGACCAAGACAATGATTTATGACAAAAAACGCTCTATTTTCCTTAACTAATAGGAAATATTATTTTAGTTTTTTTTCATGACCTTAATTGGTAAACTTTTTCGAATCTCGGGTAGACTTAAATAATTTAATTTATATATTTCCTATGGCTTAATTTTTGTTTTTGATAAATACTCGATAAGGTACATCATATATTGTACATATTGTCAGTAGTCTTTAAGAGGTGGTAAAAGTTTATTTCGGATATCCTTTTAATAATTACTGAAATTTTGTTTTGCTACGTCTATTAGCAATTTTAGGTCGGTTTGTTGTGATTTTTTATTCGCGTCACTGCATAAGAATCTTGTGCAAATGCGATAACCCATGACTACAAAATTTTATACTGTAATCATCTCTTTCCAATAAGATTCATTTTATATCAACAATAATAAATCATCAAAATCTAGAAAATAATATACAGAATGAAATGCAAATCGAGCGAAGTTTGATTTTATTATCATAATCGTCTCGATTCATATAAAATTCTGTGCAAGCCACTCGTATTTTATGGAGCTATTTCATTTTCGTCTTCATTTCAGGTGTACCTTCAGAGGCTTCTTGGCCTGGAGTTACTTCTAACAAAGAGTTCACATCGCGCCAGTTCAATTTCAGTGAATCTCCTCAAACTTTATTTAATCTCGTTCCAAGACTACAGTTTACTGGTGTGTCGTTGTTGACTAGTCTTCTTGAATATCAAGGTAAAAAACGAATATCAGCAGAAGACGCTATGCAACATGATTATTTTGTACGGTCTTCATTACCGGTTGAAGCATTGTCCAAACTGAAGGATACAGACAGCGTGTTTGATGTGCCTGGAGTTCATCTCAGTGTCGATCCAGGTTCAACGAGAACAGCTGCACACAATCGTCTCAGTAGCAATTCAACTCACTCAAACCAGAGTATGGATTTATCTCTATTCGTTTATTTTATACATAAATCTAAAAATGTTTCCCTTGTAATAAAATCATCAGAAAAAGTCATCGCAAATTTAACATTTATATGAGAATCAATAGTTTTTCTAAAATTTTTACAGGTTAACTTTTTTTCATTATTGTATTATTTCTATCTGATTCCGTTATATTAAAGACAATTGTTGAAAAGCTTATTTTAATTGCATATTACATAATCACGTGCTGGTTTCTATAACAATGAATTAGCATCATTATTAATAGACAGTGATCATTATAAGATATTTGAAATATAAGGGGGGAATATCTCAAACATTTCTGCTAGGAATTATTGTTTTTTAAAAATTTTGATATCATTTTTATGGAGAAATTATTATTATTGTTATATCAGACGCTCCAATTGTAAATATTTGTTTTAATTATCTTTCATTTATTATGTTCTGAAGAGCTTCATTGTTTGACATATAGCGGATTCAAAAGAGGGATATTTTTAGAACATGTTTTAGAATCAATTAATTGACAAATATTTTCCCTAATTCTAAAAAAACCTTATAAAAATCATTCCAAAAATAATATTTACTTCTTATTAGATCCATTGATGAAACTCGGAATTCGAATTTTATTTTCTTTTGTTTTAAAATCTCACATTCATTCATTATAAAATAATTCTTATTTAATGCTTTATTACACACTTTATCTGTGCCTTTGATGATAGATGGCAGGTTATAAATAATTGTTTTCTGTCAAAAAATAACAAAACATGTTTGTCTCTAACTGGATTGGTCAGCTCATATTCATGAATTGAAAAATAGTTGAAAAAATATATCAAAACAAATGTCCAAAATAACAACAAGTGATAACAATCTCTCATTTTTCATTTCGAACAGAATAAAGCCAACCAATTGCATTAATTGTAATCAATTTCTATCATCTTTGCTCTGATTAAATTCGCCAAAACAAATAGAAATGGGAATAATTAAATATTTGTCATTAAACGTTCACAGATTGATATGTTGTTATGTTTGATTATAATTAATGTTTTATTGTTAAACATTATTCTAATGCCATTGTTTAAATGTGTTTTTTTGTTTCAGAAAAACGACCACAGAGTGTTATATATTGATTGATCATCAAATAGGTCAAATTCTATCAAAAAAATTGCATTATTCTTCGCTCTTTCTGTCCTGTTAATGTTGAAAGCAAAAATAATAATAATAATATTATTATTATTATTAATATAAATAGGCAATTTCTATTCGATGACGATACTAGATATTAAATCTATATTGATGCTAATATTTTGTGTTTTCTGTATGTGTTTGTTGATGATTATTATCAGAATTATTTTACGACAAAAAAAATCCGTTGAAATTTTAGAAATGACGAGAGTTTGCAAACAAAAAAAACCATAGAGCTACACAGAAATTATATTTCGATACACACGCCATGTTTATTTTAGAGTAGTGAACTTCATTTATTTTCTGTTCGATAATCGGTCAACTGTATCGGCGATGATATATGATACTGTTAACCGTTCGTTCTGTTTTTTACCTCCTCATCGAATCTTAGATACTGAATGGATATATTTATTATCGATTCCAATTTCTGATGATGAACTGATCCGATCATTGAGCACGATATATGTGTATGTAAGTGCAAATGTGAAAGTATATATATATATTTTGTGCTCTATCAAAAATGGGCACAGTGCCTGTGTATTCTACTTCTACTTCTACTACTATTACTACTACTATTACTTGTAGCGATTTGAGGTCGAATCGATCTGAAGCTTGACGGTTATAATTAGGTTGCGTGTAATACTACTGATGTTTATTGTGATAAAAAGCTTTGAGTTTGCATTTTACCTCCGATCTTGATTCAGTAACACTTCATTTTCCAAAGTTGTACATTATCAATTTTAAACACTGTAATATTTGACTTGGAATTATTTCGTTATAATAAATATTTGTTTTTTTTTATTTTATTAAATTTTATTTTGTAATTTTGTGATATCGGGATTTTCGAATTTGTTTTATTGTTAGATATTATTTTTGCAGAGGAAACAAGATGGGTGTTTGTGAGTGTGTGTTGAAAATGTTCCAAATGGGTTTGTGTAGATATCATCGCGATATCCGGAAATATTTTTATCACTTCAAAGAAAAGAAAATATTTTTAAAAATAATAAACGAATAAAATGAGATTGGTAATGAAAATGTAATATGACGAATCATTGTATAATATTTGTTGTTGGTTTATTATCTAAAACGCATATTTAAGGAAGCATGGAATAATAAATATTCTCACCAATCGAGATGTGTAAAATTTGATAACATTGTACTCTTACTTATTGAAAGTTCATTTAATCATTTGGAATGCAGACAACTTTGCATAACTCATTCGTGAATAACTAGATAGATTTATGAGATTCTAGTTTTAGTAAGTATCAATCTATGGATTCACTACTATCGAAACAATTCGTCGTTTTTAGTTCAGAATATTTTATAAATTCCAACAAATAATTCTATGAAATAGATCACTGGTTCTGGTTAATTCTACTTAATTTAATTTTTCTAATATATAAAATCATAAAGTTAAAACTTTTTTCAGTTGCATTTCTAATAAAATCGATTTGTTATAATATTTAAATTTTTTATCAAAATCTTTAAATCGCAATCATTGATTTAATTACTTCAAGAAAATCAATATTCACTTAATAACTATTGTAAATAATTGTATCGATGGTATTAATTTGAAAACATATATTTCATAATATAAACAAATTATATATAGTACTTACAATCTATTTAATGAAAAAATTGTTTAGTGAGATGAAATTCTGCAAAAAGAAAAACGGATTTGCACCTTGGAACCCTTATTTAAGCACTCTAAACATTTTTATGCCTACACAACCATACAGACATAGCAACAAAACAACCATGGTAGAGTTAGATGGCAAAAGACAATTGGAAAAAGTGGCATAGCCGCACATCAACACATACAAGGATTGACTATGCCCACTCATGCAAAATCTTATAAACACAATAGGAACATGGAAAAGCAAAGATCAAATCAAATATGTGATGCAACATGACACAAAAATTACACATAAATATCGATAAAAGATGGCCAACTGCCAGTTGGAAGCCAAGTTTTTTGGTTGATATTTTGTAAACCGTGTCAAGTCTTGTTACAAATAAGTCATACGGTACGGGATCGAAATACAATATTAGCCTTCTATCTTTGGAGTCAGAGATTAGTTAATTGTTTAAGGATCCAAGAATATATTTAGCCTCAGTTCTTATTTAAAAAAGAAACTTGGATACATCATTCATAAAAACTCATTATTGCATTTATTTGAGTGTCTTTCTATAATTATTGTTTAATCTAGAATTTATTAATCAGTTAGATTAATGAATTCAATTTTTCCACATCTTGTTCATCACCATATTGCAATATAATGTCATTAAATCTTATCAAATAACTATTTCGATTAATCCTGATTCCAAAATTTGACTTCATTCTTCTCAATCATATAGCATAACTCTTCTATTATTTATACCCCAATGAATCGCGTCACCTGACGACAAGGAGACCAAAATCACTGCATTGTTCAAGCTATTAATGCAATATAGCGTAGCGGAAAAAAATTCAAAATTCCAAAAACATTTTTCAAAATATCAACATGTACTTGTAAAACAGAATCTTAATATATTAGATTTTACATAATAATCCCGCTTAATTATTAATGATCGATGCAAACGATAATATATAACAAATCATCCATTTGTAAAACATATCATTGCACATACATACATTGTGAAATAAACCGAATTAAAATAACTAAACAAAACAATAAAATCACACCGAAACAAACAAAAATCATTACTGCAAATTCATTAAAAATTCATTGATTAATTAATTAGAGTTTTTCTTCAATTAAATTGCCGTTTTTGGCATTGGCTGTGGAAATTATGTTCACTAAATTAGAACAAAAATAGCATAGTTAAAATGTGTTTCATGAATGAACAGGTTGCCATGACAGCGAAACAAGAATATAGTTACAGATATGTGATGATAAATTCTAAATTATCAATTATTAGTTCAGCTTAAAGAAATATCTAAGAGCTTGGTATTTTATTGGAAACCGTACGCCTCATAAAATAAAATCAGTAAACCAATCAACATCTATTAGTTTTAATTAAGAAATAACAAATTTAAATATCAACAATTTCGCAAACAATTTAAGCAAGTTCTTAAAAGTGTAACAAGAATAAAACTGATAAAAATTTCATAAGCTTAACTTATTAAAAGATTTGTTCAAATGATTGCTTGGAATTTAATATAAATAAATAAATATAAAATGTTGATTTCAATTACGGTTGAAAGCTATTTTATTCAATAAAACAATAAGAGTACTAATAATAATTGTGAAGAGCCCAACAAATAAAATTAATAGATTATTAATTAAAATATATTAATAAAAATAGAATTTAATATTTTCCAGTTAAAAATAAATTGATAATACTAAAATAAAATAATTACAAAAAATAAATATCAAAATAAAGTGATATCAAAAATGAATAATAAAATAAAAATAATTGAACTAATATAAATTTGTTTATTCGAATTAAATTTATTTTTTGTAAATAGTTTACCTAATTAAGAACAAATTGATAATTATTTAATTAAACTTTTATAAATATCAAACCAATAAGTGTGGAATTAATACATTGTAATGCAAATAAAATAGTAAATAAAGTCATGACAGTCCGATGAAGATTGTCATTAAAAAGAGACAAACAGGAATAATTTTGTGAAGAGGTAAATTTTGATTTTATTTCTCAAACCGTATAGAGAGAGTTAAAGTATATACGAATGTTAGTAGAAATAATTGGCATTATTTCGCAAAGTATTCTGTTAGTTATTGCGGACACGGGTAATAATCTAGTACATCGTAAATGTATTCTCGAGCATTGTAGTGAGGTTAGGAATAGGTCTTTGATCACTATTGGTAATATTGTGAACGGACTAGATCCGTTTTTTATTTTATTGGCAGATTCTATTTAAGGCTTCTGCCTTCGCTAATAACTTGTATAATATTGTATCAGCTACAACTTAGTGATCAACTTATTGTTTTTTTGGAATCAGATTATCATTATTGTGTTCTATACCAAATATACCCAACAATTGCAATAAATAGTGATTAAGCTATCAATAATTTCTACTCACAAGTATCGGCTGGGATCCGGAACCTAATGTTTAATAATTTGTTCATTATGTTGGGGTATAAATATCAAACTCCTGACTCCAGCTAATGTATATTAGTCAATATACAACTACAGCACTGACGAAAATCTCAATAATCAATACAAGCAAAATGATTTCACCAAATCTGGCTTCCAACTGGCAGTTTTCTATCTTTGCATTGCTTTTTATACTGGCGATTTGTGTGTATCTCTCTGTGTCATGATGTACTACAATTTGATTTGATGTTTGTCTTTCTGTGTTCTTATTGGGTATTTAGGTTTTTACATGAATGGGATTAGTCAATGTGTGTTTTGTGTAGTTATGCCCTTTTTTCCCGATTGTAATTTACTTTTCAGCTTCACTGTAAATGGCCAATTGGGATGCATGTATGGTCCTGTAGGCATGTAAATGTTCAGTGTCAAAACAAGGGTTCCAAGGTGCAATTTCGACTTTCTTTTTGCAGAATTTCATCTCACTCAACAATTAGTGAATCCAAACATGCATCCATTTCATTCATAATCACTGTCGCTTAATCCTTTCAATCTACATTGGTTGAAATGACATTTTAGTTTCATATCAGCATAATGATAATATTAATAATAACTATTATTATTATACTCCAAAATATACTTATATTTATAAAGTAAGAATACATCTATAAATATAACATTTAAAATATTTTAAATTAGTTCTTCACTAAAAAGCTGCTCCCGGTCTAAGTATTGGAAATGTTTTTATTTCTCATTTCATTAATTGGCTACCATTCAAACTAGATAAACTTAGAGAAAATTTAAATTAACTACGTCAACTTTGATTGGTATCACTGATATAAGTAGCTTATGTTAGTATTTTCAATTAAAATAACGTTCAATGATCATTTTAAGTAAAAATATGTTTATACTAAATGCATTATTGGTCAATATAACTGTTGAGGATACATCCAATCCGAACACATCAAATCCCATTTCTTTAATAAAACATCAAATCCTAATTCCTTTATCAGTTATAACAGGGGTCTCCAAACTTTTTCAGCAAAGGGCAACATTGCTGATTTTTTAAAATTTGGAGGGTTTATACTATGATAGGTTTACAAAAAATTCAAATTAGCCAAAATATTTTTTATTAATTATCCTGTTATTTTCAAAAATTTTTAATATCTTACATCGAATAATAAATGCTTTAAATGTCATAGAGATATGATGTGTGTTAGCCGCTCATACTATATTAAGAAACACACACTAAAATAAAACAATAAAAGTCAAGACACAATCAATTCTATTT
>JBBMOY011107553.1:0-10761 GCA_037951405.1 Platydemus manokwari
GTATTTGTTTAAATACTATATATTTGTACAATCTTTTGAATTAATAAATATTAATATTTACTAATCTTTATCACACTATCATTTATTATTATTCCTCAATTATATTTATTTAACGCCTTGTGCCGGTTGGAATTTTATTCTTATTTTATTATTGCGTTTTAAATTATTATGGCTTATTATATATTTTATAAAATATTAAAAATCTTTGACAACAAAATAAATCAATAATCAATTTTTAATTAAAACAATAACCTGATTGTTAAATAATTTAAATAGGATTCATTGTTCCTATTATTATTAAATTAGAGTCTCCTGTGCTTTCGCAGCAACAGCCCTTGTTGAAGTGTAAATTTCTGACGATTGGGCTTATTTATTTGGGCCAGCAATCAATTTGATCCAGATAAGTTTGCACAGTCAATTTGAAAGTAGTTAATGAAATGGTTGGATTGAGTCCAATCTATTTAAATAAAAAAGTAAAATTATATAAATTCATTACAACAAGATTGATTATAAAAGTCATTTGATCAAAATAAAATTACTTGATACAAATACCTGTGACGTTGAACAATTATAATTTTGCAAGAAATTTTGAGTTGTATATATATGATTGATTTTTCTGATAATAGGATTTTGTCTTAAAAAAATCCTCGTACAATTGAATAGCTATAATAATTCTGGATTGTTTTGATTGAAGTTTCTTGACTGATAGAGTGCAATAATTGGCGCATTGTAAAATCAAATATAATATTGGGCGTGTTATAATATTGGATGCTCAGCTGCCATTTTTAGGTGCATAAATATTATTCTCTTCTTTCTTTGTTAGATGTTGTTCCTATCTTTGTATTTTATTTAATCTATTTTTGTCATTTATAACTTTCCGTTGCTATTTTTGATGTGTTTTTTATCTCGTCATTCTATTTTTCATTCTATATTTCATGAATAGTATTTTTATTTTTTTGTCTATTTTTATAAAAAAATTTTTTATTATTTATTATTATTTCTATCTATAGTAGACTTCTAAGAGCTAACAATTATTATTTTGGAGATCTGGTTCAGCGATTTGATTTTAGTAAATTCTGACAAATTTAGCTTGAAGAATTATCATCGTAAAATTTCAAAATCCCATTTAACATTGTGTGCGTCATTGTCAAATGACTTCATAACTCGAATATTATTTCTGAATAATGTTATATTTAATACTCATAATGGACACGGCCTTGTTAAGTGTTTTATTTGAAGAACTTCAACATTGGATTCAATTTTGATGTCAAAATTAAACCCTTTGTAACTTCCTATTAGTATTGGTCAGATTCTTTATGGACATTCTGTTTTCCGTGCTATTCGACAAAAAATTTAAATAGTCATTCTGTCTGTTTAATTTTTTCTTACTACTAATCGTGAGAAAGACGCGTATGTCGCAAGTATATACAAATAAGATATTTAAGAAAATTCTGATGCGTTTCTATTCTTTCAATGGCTGGTGAATAATTCCAAATGTCGGCATATTTGTGTTTGATTATCTATTAGAGAAATAGTGACTCCAGTAACGACAAGTTAAGCTGGTGTGTCTAAAGAAGTGTAAATGTCTCTTGTATTTTCTCATCTAACAATGGTCTAGCAAAATTTAATATTCTGATAGAATATGTGAGTTCCATTTCAATTAATAAGTAGCTCGTAAGATCATTTCTGATCCAACATACATGGTAAGGATAATTGTAAGGATAATCCATCATGAACATGAAAACTATGATTCCAGTATGATAAAGCTTACGACTATTCTAGTAACAAGGTATATGATCTAAATATAAAAAATATTTTTGTAAGTGATTCCGATTTTTTGAGAGACTCGTATTATCTTCTATCTACCGGAATCCTTCTATATGTCCTCAACTATAAAAAATATATGGACAAAGGACCTTACAAAGATTTGAAGATAAATGAAAATTTTATGTCAGTAGTAGGATTAGAACATAAATAGCGCTAAAACTCCCCAACTCAATTGTGAATATAT
Organism: Platydemus manokwari; assembly: GCA_037951405.1. Classification (NCBI taxonomy): domain Eukaryota; kingdom Metazoa; phylum Platyhelminthes; order Tricladida; family Geoplanidae; genus Platydemus; species Platydemus manokwari. Next base: position 2,012 of record JBBMOY011107553.1, read on the forward strand.
TCTACAACCTGATAAATTTAACAGAAAAATGGAGAGAAGTAATCTTCTGCTTGACAAGAATTAGATATTTACAATACCTTCGGCAGGAGCTACTATGTGCTGTAAAGTAAGTTAGGAAATACGAATTACTCGATAATGAATATACTTAAAATATAATTTCGAAATGTATAAACACAGAAAATCGTTGAGCAATACCATTTCAAAGCTTTTAAAAAGCAATTTAAATAATAGAACAGATAGGATTCCGCAAATTGTTGCGATTCTAGAATATTATTAAAAAGCGAGTTTGTAATCAAATAATAACATCACTACTACCTGCAGATCACAATGGTATGTTTTAACTATTATGAATACACAGCTTAAACAATTTCTCGTAACACTTTTTCGATATCACGGCTATTTAGCTCCATAAATAAGAAGAAGCAGTACGAGTACTCAAAGCTTGAAATTTACTGAAATATTTAAAAAATATTACAGAGTCCGATCATTAACAACTAGAGTAAGTGACGTGGGAGCCCATTATTCGTAGGTTATCTACTCCTACTCTGTACTTTATTTTTATATTTAGATGAAATGTAATATGAATTAAAAAAGTATTTAAGAATGATCGATCGTTTTATTGAAATCTGAGGCTTAGAAGTGTTTGCACGCATTTTTTCGAATGAAACTAATCGATTACGCAAACTAAATGCTTTCAATACACGCGCAATCCATTGGATTGAAAGATCAGCCAACTCCCATTATAAAACCAATTAGTGAGATACATATGGCGACGCAACCATGATCATTTTACTAACAGTAGCTATTCAAATGTAAATAAAGCAAAAATTATTTACAAACATTTTATTTACTGAAGATGTTTGTCAGAGACAATTTATTTGTTCAAGAAAATCCGAGAGATACTTCAAGCAAATAATAACACACACCCAACAAAACATCGATTAATATGAGATTCAATCAATTAAATCCAAATTACGCAATCCAATATCAATGTTGACACAGTTATTAAAAATCTTTAGAAAAACATTAATCGATTATTTGATCAATTCGTTCAAATCTTCAAAACAAACAATTATTCAATCGGTTTGTTTGGAAAACAAATTTGTTTATCTAAAATGTCATTATTTCCGTTCAAGAATAAAGTGAAATATCAAGCAACAATCTTGAAAAGGGCACACGTCTGTTGAAAATAATCGACAGAAAGAGGCTTCATATTAAAGTCTATTACATCATCAACCGATTCTATCCAAAACGTCTGTGATAAATATACAATATGTATATAATATCTACTGAAGAACGACCGGATTATGTATCATCATCGTGTAGTCGTCTATGAAACGTAATTGGTAACCTTAATATTTATTAATGACAATTCCGTACATTAAACCACGCTTTACAACTGAAATTAGGTGGTACCTTGTGTAGATGTATGAATTTGACTGACCCTTCAGTAAGTGTGTGCCTACACAAGACAGTACACGTTCCTATCGTGCATGGATATTCAATGCATGTGTGTGTTCAAGAATAGAGAATCCATATGTTGTAGCTCATCATCAACTTTATCACCATCACTTCTCAAATGAGATCAAACAAAGAATGCAACATGTATGTGCATCGATACACACATACCATCGTGTACATTTCGTAATGTAGCACACACGTCTCCATCGAGCATGAGTAACACGATACACGACAAATATACACACACAAAACCATTGTACACAATGATTGTGAAAGGTAAATGTATGACAATAGCCAGATGAATTCATTCCAATCTATCATAGCGATCAGCATCTGCACTAACAAAATCACACAATCAATTGTAAGAAAATCATTATTTTGTTATTTGTGGTATACGCTGCTACACTTGGTCGCTTGCTCTTTTGCTTATCAAAGAAGCAATCATTTTTTCAAGGTTTAATTGTATTACTGTAAAATATTTGCTCCTTGCTGTTTCGCTAAAACTGGGTCCTAGCTAAATCAAATTGCTTGCTTTGTCCATAAAATGATGTAAGTCGATATTTATTGATAAAATTATTTTTATGTTGTATTGATTGATTTAATATTTTATACGAGAATTGATTGATTTATTGATGTATAAATATAAATGTGCATAATCCGATTTTAGATTTCCAAATTCTCCAGTTAATAGTAACATTAATGCTACACATATCCCGCAATTCTTTAATCCTACTGCTATCTCTTTACCGTTTTGTTATAGTGGAACACAAATCAATTATCGGGATTCCAGTTGGCTGAAATTGAATGTCTGCGAATTATTTCTGAAAAAAGAATGTCCAAATCTTGACAACTGCTCATTGGCTCATCCTCCAAGCACTGTAAAAATAGAAAACAATACCGTAACGGTGTGCTATGATTATATAAAGGTATTTTTTAAATAATTTGCCATCAAGAAAAAACTCGATATTAGTTGAATAAGTGAAATTGATTTTAAAATTTCAATTTTTTCTGTGATAGAAGTTCAACGAAAAACAAAATTCAATTCAGATTTTTAAAATCGATTTGTTTCCATTTAGAAAAAAGATTGCAAACATGGAAACTGTAAATACTATCACCCGCACGATGCTTTAGCTTCTGCCATTTTACGAAGAGGAGACGATTCGAAAAAGAATGGGGTATGGCAATTGTTGGAAATTGATGTTTTTCAAACTCTTTATTAACATCTTATATTTTTTATTTTGTTTAGAATGCTTTGAACAATATAGGATTAAATTTAAGCATTCGCAATCCATTACAGATTAATCGATCTCATGAATTATTGAATATTCCAAATCCGAATATATTATCTAGTCAAATCAATAATAATTTAATATCAGATTCACAAATCAAATCGAAATTAGAAGTAATTATTGTATTGATTTTTCTTTCTTGTCAGTAATATTAATCGATAATTATTTGTTTTTTGTTTAATCGAAGTTATTCATAAATGATTTTTGAATTTATTGATTTTTTGGTATTCCTTCCAATCGATACGCTTAAAAATTTTTTATTATTGTGCTGTTGCTTATATATATTTTTTATAATAATTTTTAAAAATTTATTTGTTTCCTGATTGATTGCATGTTGAAATAACTTAGGTAATGCGTCAGCTAAATGCTGTAAATGCCTCAGCTTGGCTGCCTGGGTTAAATGTTGCAAACGCTCAGACATTGGCTAACCCCACAAATCAAGCGAATGTGTCCTTGCATACTTTATTACCTGGTGTTTCTGCTAAAAGCTCTATGTTCAACCAACTCGGTGTAATTGTTTCTATGTCTTGTAGTACAATGAATCCGCCAGTTGGTGGCAACATAGTCGATACAAAAGTATCTAGTAAAAGAGCAGCCACTGAAGCTTTTGGGCCAAATTCCAGCAGCAATATGATCCATGCTAGCAGTGATAATGTAAATTTCGCCTGCTTCTAACAAAATAGCACCGATTATTGATTATAAAAAGAAATTCATTTTAAAAATATCATATGTATATCTATATCATAAAAGCTTGTTATGGAAAGATAGAAACAATTAATTACTTATGCTTTATATGCTTGTTATTCTAATGGAATTATTTTTTTGTTTCGTATTTCTAAACGATTTGTAATATTCTCAATTTTTTTCAAAATTTAATTTTAAAATTGAAGATATTACTTATTATTTTGTAAGTAGATTTCGTAGATTACCTAACAAAATTGAATAATAAATTATAATTTGTCAGTAATTTGGTATTGATTTTTGTGCCATCGGCAAATTATCTGCTTGATTACTCAGCTAATCCCTGGTCGAATGTATGTGATTTTTTTAGAATTACCAGAACTTTGAGTGTTATTTTTTCTGTCTTATCCAATGTCTTGCCATAAATCTTTTCATTATTTATGATTGCCTACAATTTCTCCCATTAAATCATATTTCTAGGGTTCGATAAAAGATTATTATTGATTGAAATGCCTTGATAGATTGTATGTCATGACCAGTGATTACATGTGATGTCGGCATTTAATTTTCCTTTCCAAGTATAAAAGCAAATTTAAAATCTCTTAATCTCTTAAAAGGTATTCGGTGTTATTTACCATGATATTACGAAACCAGGTATGTGATGAAATTCCTTTTAGAGATACGCAGGTATGTCCGATGTAAAAAAGATCAAACAAGATGAAACGGAACCATCTTTGAAAGAAAAATGTGATATTCCTACTGCTGAACCCGGTGTATCCATCCAATATATGGTGCCTCAAATGATCAATAGCAGTCCTCAATATCTTCAATCTCCAGCTCAGTTGACAATGTCCGGCTTGACCGGTACAAATATCAATAATGCTTACAACATACTCCATAGTACCCCTATACAGACTCCAACAATGTCTCCATATACTCAACTGTCACCATTGAATCTTAACAATCTCATGTTCCAGTCATTGCTGACGAATCCAAATATGTCTACCAATAATCATAATTTGGAGTCAATTCTCGGATTATCAGCTCAAAAATTATATCCTCTCGCTGGCACATATCCACAAATCAATATGGCACAATTATCTCTTCTTAATCAACTCTACTATCAACAACTCTATCAGAATTCATTGACCAATCAAACTCAAATGCTTTGTTAGTTTCATTGAATATTTAATCGATATTAAAATGATATGTTTGCAAGTGATATGATTTTTAAAGCGTGTGGAATGATGAAATCAAAATATTGATTAATGTCACTATAAATTTCACATTTCATCGATCATTTAAATATTGCTGTTGAAATCTTGAGGTCGATGTTAATTATCGATTTCTTAAATTTAATTGAATATTTATAAATTTAAATTATTATTCCAATTAATTAGAATTTGCTAAGCAACCTCGTAAATAATGAAATATTTTTTAATGAAATATTTTGACTACTTTTACACATGATTTTAGTTATAACAGTTTTGAAACAGCACTGTACCTGTATTATATAAATATTGATGTGTGCATGAGTGCAAAAATTAATCTGTATTTTGTCAACAACAGCAGAGAGAAGCTTTAAGTTATTCAATAAATAATAATCAATCATAATCAAATTAAACTCTGATATTTACAATGTTAAGCATGGCATTTATTCAATAAAACTGATGGACCTGGATGGATATTCATAAATATTAAGCTGATTAATTTATTGGTTTTTCTATTCAGTCGTCATTGTTTACATTCTATAATATTGATTATTATTTATTGAACGATTAATTTAATATTTAATTGATTATTATTAAGTTATCGATAACTCAAGTTGATTGTATTGATAATATTATCAATGACAAAATATTTCTTATTAATATTATTATTGTTATTTTAACATTATTTATTATCATTAATCATTATTTTTTTAAATATTTTCTTAATGGAGATTGAAAAATTATCATATCTATCGATACATAATAATCGATAATAATAATTATTATTATCATTGCTTGTTGTAGATCCTGGCTCCATTAATATCGCTGAACTGCAACAACGATCATTTGAAGAAACCAGTGTAGCATTTATTAATGACAAAGGAACTGTAAGCCGATTGAAAATTTGATAATTCATGAATGGGTTATCTTTTATAGATTTTAGAGACTTTGCCAGTTTGTAAAGACTTTTTACAGGGAAAATGCAAGCGCAATCAATCGTGTAATTATGTTCATCTATTGGATTGTAGGAATATTTTATCCTATAATAATTATTAATAATATTTAAAATTTTTAGCGCATGTTGAAGTGAAAGATAACAAATTGACAGTTTGTAAGAATGCATTGAAGGGTCAATGTCACCGTCCCGTCTGTAAATTCTATCACATTCCTTCGTATCAACTGCAAAAACTCGGTTTCTCGACTTAGAAACCACGAAAACAACGAGATATGAACTATTGTGACAGAAAATTACCACCGACCAATACTATTATATATCATATCATCAATACTTTTTATATTATCTTTTTTTCTAAAGGTCAATAATAATTATATATTGTATTCAATGATTTTTGGTTTTAAAATCGATAATTTTCACGGAGTTTATCGATTATTGTGAAGTTTGGACGAAATCATTATTATTGTTATTTTTTCTTTTTTGAACACTAGTTTGTTATCTGAGCTTATTTTTTTGTTTTTTGGATCATTAAACACACAAACACATCGATTTTTTGTGATGTAAATAAAAGTATGAATATATACATATATATATTTGATATCAAAATTTTATGTCGTTCTCTCATACGGAACGATAATCCTGTACATGTAGTGATTCTTTGTATATTGAAGATATTTTTTATTTCATTTTCAATTGTGATGATGATGATGGTGAAATGCTGATGTGAAAATTGTAGTTGTGTGTAATCTCAATATTCACATGCAAACATCTATTATTTATATTGTATTGTTGATATTGCGATGATGATCCTCGTACCTTATTAGATCATGTTGACGGATAATTTCCTGTTGTATTACTATCAGGTTTATTAGTTAGACAATATTATTTAAATACATTTTCTTTATTATCTTTTCATTTTATTTATCTTTAATTGGTTTAATAGTCGTCATGATTGTTTGAAGTATTTAATCTTGCCACATAACTCATGTATTGAATGCCATCCTAAAATAACCATTTGGCGAATATTTACAGCGTTATGAAGGATCATATCGATTATGGTGTGCATTTTAATCATACTGGAGCGAACATCATCATAAAATGTATTTCATTTCCGTATAAAATATATGCCATGAATAATGATGTATTATGTAATATAATCGATATCCACACATGTCTGCATAGTTTATTTCCTTAAACAACACTTGTCTAATCATGTAAAGACCACTGATTTCTATATTTAATCACTCATTTGCTATTTATATAACCCATTGCTATCTTTTAAATCTATAACATCAGATATGGTTTTGATGATATTGATTTTGATTATTTCTTTGATTAATTAGACGAACAATGAATTGATTGAAAATAACGTAAATTTCTTGTCAATACTACAACAGTAAGGTCGATAACTCATATTGAGAAAGAAAAACAATATTTATTAAACACTAAAACCAATGATTTTAATGAATGATTATTTGAAATGAGGTACCATATCGGTCATCGTTGACTGATAATGTCATAGTCCAATTAATTTTGCTACTTATACGGCATCAGGTGAATATGATTATGAAATAAATCGCTTTTATCTCGTGTGATGGTATCATTAGCAGGTGAAGTGGCAAAAATAGAAGAAATTCTGTTGATGTGATTTTCATCAAAAAAGTATGATTTCAAGAAACGAAATCTGAACATATTTATCATTTGGAATATCGATTTGAATATTAAAATTGATTAGAATTGTTTGTATTAATGATTAATGTCGAATGAATAATTCTAATCGATCATCGGATTGATTTTATAAATGAATAATAATATTTATATTATTATTGAACATTGACCAATGTTAACGTTGTTGAGGATCTGTGCTGGTAACCTTCAAATGAAACAACAGATTGCCACTTTTTGACCGAATTCCATTAGTTGAAAAACCATAAAAATATTCACAAAATTATAGTTTATTTAGAAATGTTAACCATGTTACCGTTGTAAAAATTAAAAGGGTTGTCTTTATTCAAACACTGTAGCTGGTTAATTTTTTCATCGGTGATTCAAGCTTAGTAAATAAGGTATCGACAGAATTAAGAGAGAAGTTAACAACCATAAAGCGATAGTGTTCATCGACATTTGGATTTTGATGAATACGTTGAGAATCACACCCAAACCACGCATCTCCAAATTTTAAACCCAATCCAAAACTCTGGAAATAATCCATTGTCATTCAAAATTATTCTATCAAACAATCACCCCGAAAAAACAACCAATTTGATTCCCAAATTTCTCCAATCCAATAATATTCAACCAAATATAAAATTCAACGATCCAATGATGATCCAGTCTGATACAAACTTTTACATTGATTGAATCTTTTGAATTTTTAAAAGCATTGACTTGCTTCTGTTCGATGTGATGATTTTCGAAATAATAATATTTTATAATTGTCGCTTTGTATGATATTGATTTTATAAATCTCAGAAATTGTAAATCGGAATAACTAAAGAGGGTGACAGAGACTGCATACTTAAAGTAAATGAGATAATAAAAGTTATAGATTTTGACCATAATAATAATATTAATAGAATTATTATAATAATCATTGTTAGTAGCGGCTACTTCACTTGCAATTGATGTTCAACAGAAGAAGTCATTGTTACTATTTTCTTAATATTTATTTTATTCCAACATTTAATACAATTTTTTTAAACAAATAGGAATTCCTTTTTCAGGGAGATTTCATTTCAATCTTAATCAGGTATAGATAAAAATATTTAAAGAATTTTCTAATCATTTTGTTTTAAACAATAAATTTTGAAACACTATTTATTATTTTTAAAATTTATTAAAATAACCAATGCACTACGAGTGATTCATCACTGCCTATATAAGGTAGCAGTCACAATTAACACTGCCACTTTAACACATTTTTGAAGACCCAGTCACATGTTACACTGATTGTTATATACGAGGATAAGACATATTATTCTATATTCAAGAACAGTGAGATATCGCCAAACCGCACACGGCCAAAAAGAATAAGGACAAGTTTGAGGAATTGGACGGAGTCGAGCTTTTGCCGCAACCAGCTTACAGCCCAGATTGTGCACCATCCGATTACAGTCTTTTCCGCTCAATGCAACAATTTCTGAAAGGACGCAG
>JBBMOY011107664.1:0-10761 GCA_037951405.1 Platydemus manokwari
TTTTGTTAGATAGTAAACATGTTAGGTTGTAAAAATACATGCAGTTTCTTTAATTATATTCTTTAAAAACATTTTGAAATTTTTATTTAAATATCTAAAAAGAATTTTAATCGTTTGAAATCAAATATTAAATAAACTATAGCTTATTACAAAATCAAAAAATTATATAGAAATGTTGTGATTAGAATCGGAACTTGATTTAATAATTCTGTTTTGTTCTTATTCGACATTATAAAATTGTGCTATCAACTAAACTTCATGAATAAACCAAACATCACTAAATGGTAACACGTGGTAAAAATAAAACTAAATATGTTAAAAAACTTATTCTGTAAAAATTGTTGATATCAAAATTTCTTATTTCCATTCCAAAGCCGAAGAGTACAAAATTAATATTTAAAGTATTAGCTTGTAAATAATTTATGATAGATAAGACCGGATTATTATTGGAGGTCTTTTATGAAGGTTTTCCAAATTTTGTTTGTTTAGTTCACACTGTTAATCATCCAAATTGGTTTAAAATCCATGGTTTTGAAGAACAATTAATTCATACAATTTTGATCTAAAATTAAATTTCTTATAATAACAAAATTTGTGAATAACATACTTAACGTTATAAATTTGTTGCTGGGTTATTTTATTTAAGACTTGGTTTGCTTATTATTATTAAAGCCAATATATAAAAAATATAACCCTATGTTGTTGGTACAAATTTCGTTGGTATAGTTGACTCGAAAATGTGTATGCAAATTATGAACAATATAGAATAATAATATAATACATTACTTGATCTTATTAAATATAATTGAAATGACAATAATTATTAACAATAAAATCACAATATAAAATATTTTTATAACAATGATTTAAATATAATAGGCAAGATTTTCAGTAAATAACCAGGTATTTAGAATTTTAATTATTTGATTATTGCGAAATTCTATTGTGATATAACTAGAGATTTTTGTTAACTTCTTATGGCAATGCTCGTAAGAGGGCTCGAATGATTTTATTGGTCGTTAGATCTAAAGGCACCGTAACCACTTCTTTATTTGTGTTTGAATTTTGTTATTTAAAGTTTAATGTAAATCATAAATGAACAGGGTTCAATCTAGAATTATGCTAGATGTATGTACTAAATAGTTGTAATAATAGATGAAATTTAATAATAAGATTATTAATTAAGATTAATCATTTATAACTTATAGTATTACTGACTGATTTCTGATAAGCAATTTGAGATTGTAAGAAATTACAATTCGTAATTTTGATTCCGGTAGATAGAAAATAGAATGCAGTGGTTGAACTATAATTTAGTATATTTGACCATGATATAGTACGTATTTTGTTGTAGTAATAAATTTGGTAGTATTAGTTCAGTTAGAATTTAGAATATAATTCGTCGTATTTAGATACTATTTAGTTACTATTTAAATACTTTGTTTTCGCTTAAATTAATCACTAACTATAGAGAAATTGGATTCGGACAAATTCATAGACTAATTACCAATTCTAAGTATTCTAAAGAGTTTATAAATATTAATGGAATCCTACTAGCCTGTTGCTAAGTAGTATTTGGTGTAACGCAGTAATAATTTGTTGAACGATCAGCAATTTAAATTTGATATTGATTAAAACCAATAAAATGACCATTCCATCAATAATCTGATCCAAGTCAGAATAATAGGTTGTGTTATAATTCAGATAATATAATATCGATAGAGCAAATAAACAATTATTTAATAATGTCCCAATAAGCGATATGCTATCCGTGTCATCTTGTCTAATTCACTATTAAGTTGTGGCCTGCTGATGTTGGCAGCCGCAAAGACTCGATGTACTAAACGTTTAGTCTTGTATCAATAAGTCATCGTGATCGTTCACCGAATGATGAGCAAATTCACTAACATGCTCTTCTGCATTTTGTTTTCTTCTACTAAAACGTTATTGTAAGAGGTGTCCTCTATCCACTGATAAGATTTGTTTTGACATTGGTGCATGTGACTGGAGGTTCTAATACTGCCATGACAGCATTATATTTTTCGCGGGTCGTGCCCGATAAATATGTTGGTAAACTCCGTATGCATCCTATAGCTTGAAATAATCAGCTATAAATTCGTGGAAGAGTCCTGACTTCCCATTATAAGGTTTAACCCGAATGGGGACAATGAAACTATACTTGAAGTGATGTCTTCCATCGGGTTTTTTACAGATTATCTTTAAATATATTAGAGTTACTAGTCTATATTTTTAATATAATTATATCAAATTTTAATTAATTTTCAATATATATAGCTCAATCGTTGTAACAATTATCAGTTAAGAAAATGTTTGGGTTTCAAATGCAGAGAAATTTTATTTTCTCAAAAATAAAAATTTGATGGAAAATATGCCCATCTAATGAAGAAAAGGTCATGAATCTGTTTTCAAAATTAAACTCGGAGTAATATTCGAAAAGATATTCAAGTTTAAAATTTTAAAAATAATAGTAAGAAGTTTATTTAACACTAAAATGTATAACCAGTGTTATTTTTTGTGGCCATACCTCACTGGCGAACTCTATTTTTAGATTTATAACGAGAAAAAGTTAAATTATATTATACAGAAAATCACAAATCTTCTAAAATTTCATTATGAAAATTCTCACATTAATTCCCATGAAGTTGGGAAATTCTTGGAAAGACGTTTACCAATATTCTGTTTTTCCATTGATTTTCAAATAACGGAGAAGAACCTCTCCACTAATAATTACCCAATAAATATTGTTTGATTTCTGGAAGTTTTTTTATTTTTTATACTTTATTCTTTTCTTTAATTCTAAATATCCTCCATATTTTTTATATTTGAGTATTTATAATATGGAATTTTAAAATTTAAAAATTTCATTGATAAAATATATAAAAATTTCAAAATAAACACTTGTAAAGTGCGCTAACACAATTGAATGAAGTTTTATCTAAAATTCTGGGGAAATTCTTCCGCAAACCAAAACGTATTGCACATAATAAATGAGGAATCGAAAATATTTGTATTATCTGTTTTCTGTTGATTACAATATTTTTTATATTCTATTAGTTGATTTGGTGCAATAAATTTTTAATGTCTTCTAATAATTTTTTTAATCCATTTGCTGTTGAAATTCTTTTTGTAATAATTTATTAATCTAAAATAAAATTCTACAAATATTCGTAATTTAAAATAATCATATGTTTTTTAAATATTTAGTTTATGAAAAAAGATTAATTTCTAAAGTAAAATGATATAATAAAAATTTAAAAATAAAGAAATATTACTTTATATTTTGGGAAAACAAAATAAGAAAATATTTCTACCTCTAATTATTTTAATTTAGTAAAACAATTTTAAAGTTATTTTGGTTTTTTCATATATATATAAATATCTTTTAATGGTTGCTTTTAAATGTGAAATATTTTATGTTAATATAAGTTATTAAATATACTTTTGTAATTATATATATGTATATATTTCGGATGTTTTATGGGATTTTATAGCTTGAATAGTTTTAAATGTTATTTCTCGAGTTTAAGATTTATACAGATAAACATAAAATGTATTATTATGAACAAAAAAGACGCGATTTCCCCTTTTGATGATAAAAGATATATTTTAGAATACGTAATACATACATTGCCTTGAGGAAATATTCCAACAGATGGGAATTAAAAATTAATAATATTAAAAGAAAATTCATTTTCAAGCATATAATTTTTTAATGAGTAGTGGTAAAAGGGTTATAATAAAATACATTTCCAAGCGAAGCGGTAGTGTATTTTATTAGTCTTTTTACGAATGCAATAATTTAATTATAAATTCCAAATATTCGACTTTGTTCCCTTTTCAGAATACTATAATCAGAGAATCCTTATCAAATAGTTTTTCAGCTAGACATTTGTGTTTAAATTATTGTAGAAAATCTTCTCCAGAACTTCACGAAAAAATTGTAGGAAGATTCAATTATTGCTACCATATAGTTATTCAATTAGCTATTTATTTTCCACTTGTAAGAATAATTTTTTTGTTTAAAATAATCTTTCAAGTCATCCTGGTGTCCTACTTATTTTTACAGATGATTTAAAATCTTGACTGGCATAAATACTTTTTAATGAATAAATCTAAATGTTTAATTTAACTTATGGTTTTTCTTTTATAAGTAAATAATAATAAAACAATAACTAATAAAATTACCTATCAATTAATAATTGTTATAATTACAAAGATTGTTAGGAATTAAATCATAAGATACTTATCGCCTTGTTGATTAAAATAGAATTATTGTTATTGGTTTGGGTCGCAAGGTAGGGCTTTGCTTTTTCTACCGTTGCGTTTCTATTTTGATATTTTTGGAAATCATAAAGACCCTAATGGAATCGTTCACAAATTATTTTGGATTGTTGAGAATTTGAGAGTAAATTATTAAAACCTTCAGCCTGGTATTAATTGACTCATTTTAGTGAATTTAATCTCTAGTGTTTCATGTTTCAGTTTAGGAAGCACTTTCATCATTGTATTATTACACGTTACAGTATTTTTGATGATGTAAATGCAATTTTAAATGTATCTAATCAAAATGATTTCGTTTTTAATTTGATGTTGCATTTGAAGAGTGATTTTTGTTCCGAAATTTTCTTATCAATCAAAAAGTGAAATAATTAAAAATCGTTTTAAACTTTTTTAGTTCGTATAATAAGTATTTATTTTAAAAAGATTATTTGTCTTCAAAATAAATACTTTTATCAACTTAAAATTCTCGAAGTTTCTTAAACAGTACAAATGAAGAAAATCGAAGCCACATTTATCAGATTTCCTGATATTTACTATTAATTCGACATATTAAAATACCATTATAATTTAATGATAATCCAGTGTGTCCGAATGTATTCAGATGATTAACTTGTAGCTCCAGTTTATCTAAATGTTGGAACTTAATATCGGTGAATCTTTCATTGATTTCGGAATATTTCTTTTTCAAAATTATTTTATTATTATAAGGAAATATTGTATCGAACAGCATTTTTGTATATTAAAACTTGATAAATACATTCAACACACAATGTTAACTTAATACTTTATCATGTACCAATATTAACAAGAACATAGAAATTCTTACAATTAATAATAATCGTTTACTTTTCCAAAATGAATAATTTTCGACTATTCGATAGTTTAATATTATATTATATTATTACTTGTTGGTTGATGTTATCATTAAACACAAAAAGTAACATATTTAATTTAGTTGAAATCATCAATCAGCGTCGCAGCGCAATTTTTAATTTAACACAATATATCATCTAATTAAATTTCAGTTTGTTATCTTAAAATTGCGATTTATCATGTCATACAAACGCACGTTCAATTGTGATGTAACTTGGAACTGAAGCGTTAATAAAACCCACGGGGAATCAAAATTCGGTTATTTAAACAATATCATTAAATCATATGTTATTATAAAACTAAATTTGCAATAGCTATCTATTATTATTGTTTTGATAGAAAATTAAATATGATGTGAAATATTTATAAAAATGAAAGACGAGTTAAAATAAGTTTTCGTTATAAATTGTGATAAAACCCAAACAAAATCACAACATGAACTCACGATTCAGGGATAAGTTAAAATGAAATTAGGTAAAGTCAATACCGATTCGAATTTAATATTAAGCAAATTATGGAACTAAGAATTTGAAGTTCTACGTAACATTGATGAATAGAAAGTACCACGAAACTTTTTTATCTGTGGATTTTATTAATTCGATTAATTTTGTAATATTCATTATCATTTATTAATTAATTAAATATGCTTGACTTTAAAATACTTAAATACTTATAAATACTTGCACTGCTGAAGAATAATAAGTTCTAAATCGGTAGATCTGTAAATCAATTCAGTAAGTTTTTGAATCATTTAACACCCATAAATATAGCTGATTTTGAATTAAATCCAACTATTGATGTCACTATAGTTATTTGGTAATTTCATTGGTGTATAAATTATTCATCTTAATTTATTTTATCAATTATTATAAAATTTTGTTAAAAATTACTGGAAATATAAAACACTTTCAATTCTGATAAACCAAAATTGTAAAAACAGCTACCTATCACTTGTGATACTTTTGCTGTTCTATTACTATGAATTCTTATAGTAATTATATATTTCTTTTTTAAGTGATACTACTTCCGTATTTATCAATCTTTGTTCTTTTAAGACCACGTGTGTATTTAACATTCTTCTTTTATCTCGAACTCAATCAATAATATGGATATTATGAGAGTATATTAAAGTGATGTTTGTCGAAATCGCATAAATTATATTATCTTTCATTCTATTGCTAATGTTTCTTTGGATTACTAGTGCTATTGACTTTATTCTGACTATAGAGGTAAGTTAGACTAAAAAGTGGTGATACCACAACTTCTCGGAAAAATCTGAGATTTATAAACCTTTCGTCGTATTGAGGTAAAATCAATTGCAAGATGAGCAAGCTCGATAAATAAGAATATGCGAAAAAGTGTAAAAAATCAATATGGATTTTCTAAATAAATTTCTGAGCTGTGGATAATGGATGACCAAATTGTTCTTCCAGTATATCTCTGGTCACATAATTCCAGCAACTAGCAGATTTCACAAATTGGCATGAAAATTACTGGTTTCTAGAAAATTTGGACTAAGGACAATACTCTTGGTTGTTCATTGTTTGATGAATAATTAACCTGATGGAATTAATTTTGTGTTTCGCATTTACTGGGAAATCTTGGGACATTTTCTAATTGCTGTGTATTCGATTTGAAAATTATTCACTTGAATAATTTTATCACTGCGATTGACTTACATTTTATTCTAGTTGACTTGGTTTTTATTAAGCAGGATATCTGGATTATAATCGTAACTTCCGCTGACATGTTTTAAAGTAAAAATAAACGTAATTTATGATTAAAATAAATTAACATATTTCCTTTTATTAGCATTAATTCGTTTATTCTCAATATTTTTCTAATAAAATATTTCCATTCTTCTTATTTATAATGAAATAAAATTATTAATTTAAATTTAAATAAAATAAAAATACTGTTATTATTATACATTTTACTTAAATAAATTCATAAAATATAAAAGATATTATTGTTACTTATCCACACGTGCTATTTGTATACATCATCAGTCTTTGTGAGTTTTTATTTGAACTTAAGAGATCGCAATATTATTGTTTTATTTTCCCCCTGCTATATACCTATAACATGAACATTATGAAAATGGCAGAATCTGCTTGATTTAATATCAGTCTCAATTTATTATTATAACTTATGTGTTTCTTTTTCGTCACTAAAAAGGTAATGCGGTGACAATAAGTGAACTTTATCTTTTTCTCAATCGAAGAATAACATTTTGATTTGGAAAACAATATATTTTGTGGATAAAAATTAAACTGAAATTTGAACATCAAAATAAGTGATTTTGTATGCAAGTACGCAGGCCTAAACACTTTTCTAGGTCGTTTGTGATTTATAAGATTCCTTTGTATTATTAAGGCAAAAATTGCTTCAGGGTGTTTGAGCTTATGCTCTATAGATATACGGATGAGTTATAAATTTACAATAGGATTTTTTAAAACGATTTGCTCACTTTAATGTCCTTTTCCGAAGTAGGCCTTTAATTGCCGAATAAGCACTTCATGTTATGATGCTAGACATATAACTTTGACTTTTCTTCTAATTTATAAATCATCTTCGGATAAATTTTCCTAAGCTTCTATGCTATTGTTCTATTTACTAAATTACCTTGTGGTTTCAATAAAATAATTGGGCAGCGAATTAAGATGTATTGCATTTTTTACTGATTTCTGCGATGGGGTTTATTGAGAGTCTTTAATTATTTGTTAATTATTTTGCTATTTTTCTTACTAGTACTACCAAAAATTATTATTATTGTACTGTTATTATTACTATTTAATCTGATTTTATTTGTATGATCAGAAGTTTGAACAGTCAGATTGATAAAATAGATTGATTGAATGTACAATATGAATTACCAAAGTGAACATTAATACTGGAATTAAAGTGAAGAATCTATTGTTGTTCTTTTAAGATTCTTTTGAATTTACACGAGAGTCCTAGGGTGTCATACATAGTATGAAATCAAAATCTCATATTGATGGAAATTTTAATGATCAAATAACCAGTCAGATTTTTCCCATATATCAGCATATATTTAGAATCCAATAATAATTTGCAACAAACATCAGAAATCACTAATGGCATAAAAGATGCAAGGGAAATAGGTAACAGATCAATCTGTGAACGACTCTATCGAATGAAAATTGAATCTTTGAGGCATGAAGTGAACATACACGATGAGCCTATGACAGGAGTTTGATTTCACGAGCAATGGACAGTGTTTTGGTCGGTTACTCTTATTCTGTGTGACTTTTACGTGATTTTTCTCATAACTAGTATTCGTGATTGTCTTTTGTTTTATATTCAACCTTCGGGTGCTGATCCCACCTTGAATAATTATTTATCGTTGGTTTATAATGATTTGTAATTCTTTTTAGTGGCGAGTTGAGTTTGTAATTCATAGTGATGTGAATTATGATTTTCAGCATTCAATGTCAGTTAATAATCTAACAGTATCATTTTCATTATTTTATTAATTAGCTTTTAAAGCCGCATGATTAAGGATATATTTCAGTTCACTAACTTCTATTCTGGATCATTTAATTCTAAATATGGTTTTTTCAATCAGAAATCAATGTTTCATAAATAAACGTTTATTGTAAACAAATTACCAATACATCACCAATATAAATGTTATAAATTGATTTTAAAATACACTATACACCAAATTCTATGACTAAATCCTTAACAACTTCTTGGAACAAGTGACGGTTATTGGACTCCACACTCCAAAGCCAATTACCTCAAAAATTTGAGACAAAGCTCGATAATATGATATAAACAATGATTATAATATAGGTCAGTAGTTTATACGAATTATTGGTTACTTTTCCTTTTAGACTTATTGGCTATTGGTCAGGAAATGGAAGTGCGTATATAAATTGACGTAATCTTCTCGAGCTGTTGACTATGTAAACAAACGAGATTCGAAGCTAATGGTTTTTTAAAATTAAATGAGCATTGTCTATTGACCTTTCCTCCTATATATATGATTGATCTTCGTGGGTTTTTAACTCGCTGATTAATTATTTATTGCGTCGAATTTATTTCAATTCCATCGACATTTTGATATTTTACTGTTACATTAACTCTTTTTAATTATAAATAATTTTATTATATTGCCGGCTTTAATCGATTTATATTTGATATTTATTTTCAAATTTTTCTGAGGCTTTAACTTTTATTATAATTAAATATTTCTTTCAATTTTTAAAATGACTGTATACAATTGATTTAAATTCTCGTCAAAAGATAAAATTAATACCAAAATAAATTATAATTATCATAAAATTAATACATGATAGAATTTATTGGTACATTTAACCACTAATATTAAACTAAATATTACAATAATATAACCATGATAACTGTTGGGTTGTGTTTGATGTTTTTAACTTTCAACTCGACAGCGTGAGTTCTTATTTTATTATTTGTTTATTTATCAAATCAAACAGATTACCAAATATCAAAAAATTTTATTTATGATGTAAATAATGTTTTTTCACATAAATGTCTTAGCTCATACAAAAATTTATACTACAAATTGGTTCAGTTTCAGTGAACATGGGAAATTATTGGTGCTCCTAAAATTGTAGTATATATATGGTATATGTTCAAAAGGTCAGAACCGGTGTTTTATATGTTATATTTTTAGTATTACCAATTATTATTTATAATTTCGAATTTCAACGTTTCCTTGTTCCTGGTTCCACAGAATTGTTTTACCGAAAATATTTCTTAGTAAGTTGCAATTACAATCGAAGTTGTTTTTCGTAAGAATGAATTATGATTGAAATTCATCAATTTTTGTAGATATTGAGATTCGGTACTTTGTAATTAGGATTTTCCATCACTTTTACAAATTTTAATCATTTTTGTTACTTTGTTCTTTAATTATTTATCATTTTAAAAGTTCATAAGTTAAAAATTAATTAAAATCGGTTGACATTTGCAAATTTTATTATATAATTTGTCAACCTTTAAAATTATTCATTTAATTTGCTTTTATTCTTCTTTTTTTTCTCCTTAACATTTTTGCGCTTTGATTTAATTGTGGCTTTTGTGAGTGACTTTTGGTTTTCGCTGATGACATCACAAGCTTTGCAGATTGCCGCGTTGAAAAGGTAATTGTGTTTGGATTTTGTCACATAATTTAGTTAGCTAAAGCTTTGATTGGTGGCTTCCTTGAGTTGATTGTTTTAGATTATTGTTAACATTTGTAAATGATGATATTTGTTTGTCTAGATGTGATATTTGTCTTTGTTTTCCCCATTGGCTATATAACTTGAAAGAATAATTCAACACGAATTCTGCTATTTCATTGGGATAACGTTCGCCTGCGGGCTGGTTTGCGTAGACATTAAATTATATTCTTTTATGCTAATTTTATTTATTTAGGAAACAAACTGTTAGCTGGCGCATTCGATAATGCTTTTTGGAGAATGTTTGTGTATGTGTGAGATGGACGAGACAGAGAGGCAGACAGTGAATGTGTGTGTATGTGTGTGTGAGGGAGAGAGAGAGAGAGGAAAGAGAGAAGAAGAAGAAGAAGAAAGACATAAAAAG
>JBBMOY011107775.1:0-10760 GCA_037951405.1 Platydemus manokwari
AAAATTAATACTATTTATTTTCAATATATTTTAGTATCAAAAGAAATTAATTAAAAAGAAATTAATCTCTTTAAATTAATTTTTAAATCAGAAAAAACAGTGAGGAAAACCTATAAATTGTCTAAGTCAGTTAAAGATATATTTAAATATTACAAATTTTTATTTCTAATTTTCCAATCTTAAATAATCCATAAAAATATTTGATTACCGATTTATCTGAATGGAATATGAAATCTGCTGTTAATGAAGGATCCTTACTTTCAAAAACTTAATTCGAATAGTATAAGTCAAATTGTTTTTATTTGTGATTTATAAATGGATTCATAAATGTTTGGTCAAACATACTTTGAAGTCCCGAATTCTGATCTAAAAATGCATATAACATTTATTAAAATATTAATTAATTAAAATTATTCGAAAATTTCAAAACTTATTTTACAAAGTTTTGTGAATTCTTAACCTGGCTTTGTTACCAATAAGTACATGATATTAACTGAGGTCAATAGTCACTAAAATGGAGAAACGAAAAACAATGCCAAACATAGATAATGATATCATGATTTTTTCGAAAAATCAGATTAGTTTATTTCACAATGAAATCAACTCAAGACAAGACAGCACCTGAAAGTTGAATACAGAACAGAAAACAACCAAGAAAACAAATTGTCAGAAAAATATTACAAAAGTCACAGAACAGAACGTAGGTTACCGACCAATAAAGACTGGTAGTTGATCGTGAAATTTTGATATTTTTATAGGCTTATAGTGTGTGTCCACTTGATGTCCCAGAACTTCGTTTTTCATTTGATAAATTCTTTCATACGTCGATATGTTAGTAGATTATCTTGCATGTCTCGTGCCACTGCCTTTTGTTGGTGTGCGCCACTCAATTATTGACTTCTCAAAACGTATTGATAAATAGAAGAAATCTTAGTGGCTATTCAATCTGTGTGTATCAACCTTTGAGGATTATTTCCATGGTTTCCGTGAACATTTTGATTGTTTTCGTGACCTACTTTATATAAATATAGTGACATAAACTTACGCAGATAATTAAATTAAATTATTTGAATGGTTAGGCTGGGTTCAATCTATATAAATCAAGGATCATATAAATTTATCATTGCAATTATTATTACTGTAGTATTATTACTTCTTCATATCATTTTTACAGGTTGCGTATAATTAATTTTAGAATAATTAGAAATAATACTTCAAAACTATAAAATAATAAACTTAATCTTTTCAAGTCAAAGTCAACCTTGCTTTAAAATCCAGAAAAATGGTGAAAACAATTGTATCAAATCGAATTATATGCATGTATATATATATTAAAGAGGAGATGTTTATCATTTTAAATAAATCACAATCATAGAAATATCTGAGTATTTTCAATAATAAATTTAAACAAAACAGCGGAAAATGTGACTGACTTACTGGTAATCATTATTAATGTTTCCAATTTAAAGTTTTGAAAGATTAGCTAAGGAATTGAATTGAATTTTCAAATTTAAATCAATAATTACGAATAAACTTTGAGCGAATATAATAAATGTCAGAAAGTAAATACAGAAAAGGAAGACAAAATTCCTTTTATGAACAGCAGCAACCACAACAACAACATCCAATCTTGGCAGTGAAAAATCGATTTTGGTTGAAGGAATTAATAAAAGAAGCCATTAAAAACAGCACATTTAGTTCGAAATTAATTGAAGAATATTATTTAGAAATATCAATTCCATACGTAAAGAATGTTTTAAGAGGAAGTCTCCTTCTGCTTATTACGTATTTATATCTCACAATTTACTGGACATCAACATACAATCCAATGAAAACATATACATTGCTCGGTCAAATTTCGACGTTATACATCCTTCTGATGTGTTTTACATGGACGCTATTCATCGAGACAAACAGAAACCATGTCAGGATATCATTAGTTGCCTTGCTAACTGTAGTTTTACAGAATATGCTTACAAGTTATGACATCAACAGTAAAATGGAGATCAATTACAGTCCAATATTGCAAATGATAATCCTGGTTTTTAATTTCATTCCTTTGAATTTTGCTGCCGCCATTTCCATATCACTGCTGACCATTTGTTTCCTTATATTAGCCACAATGATGAGAATCTCTATTTTAAAAATAACTGACAAGCGAGTTCTTCAAAGTAACACAAGCATTTTCAAAGCATTAACAGACAACCCGGTGTTGCCAAGTGATTTCGATATGATAAGTTATGTTGGAGGACAAGTTTTCCTTTGGATCGCAGCGTACCTAGCATCATTTTATATGTTCACGTGTAATCGACTGTGGAGACAATCAGCATTTGTTACTCTCGGCGAAAATGTGCAGGCTAAAAGAAAATGTAAGCACGCAATGAAAGGTCAATTAAGATGGATTGAAGCGATAATGCCGGCAGTAGTTAAGGATGAATACTGGTCTCATAGTCTCGATGTTAAAGCAAATAAATGGGTCTATATTAAGGCATTTGAAAATGTTAGTATTTTGTTTGCTGACATTGTTGGATTCACGAACATGAGTTCCAATAAAACGGCGCCTCAAGTTGTGACATTGCTGAATGACTTATTCAATAGATTCGACGAATTATGTAATATCACGAATTGCGAGAAATTAGGAACTCTAGGTGATTGTTACTACTGTGTTGCTGGATGTCCTATTCCTAGACCAGATCATGCAGTATCTTGCACAGAAATGGGTTTAGGTATGTGTCGCATTATTAAACAGTTCAATAACGATCATAAAGAAAATGTCAATATGAGAGTTGGTATTCACACCGGTCGGGTTAATGCTGCAATTATAGGAAAACAGAGATTTCGATTCGATGTATTTTCCAATGATGTCATCATCGCCAATACAATGGAATCCAGCGGAAAACCAGGCCAAGTTCATATTTCCCAATCGGTTTACGAACTAATTCGACATGCATACAATGTGGAACCGGGAGAGGATTTGGAAGTCAAACGTGAAGAAGATCATGGAATTGCAGGAACAATATTGAAAAAATCGGCTATAAAAACATATTTCGTAGATCCAAATTCATCTCATTTAAAAAAGAAAGGAGAAAAGTTTGGTAAAAAGGGAGAATTTCATGTGATGGATGTCAGAACTGACAATGAAGACTCGGATTCGGAATCGGATTTTGGTGATGATAGAGATGATAGTTCTGATATGCAACAGGATCGAATAAGCTTTCATAAAAAATCGTATATGGCCAGAATCGATGAGGAGGTCGCGTTTATTGAGACATTGCGCTACGATCCCGATCAACAAGTGATTTGTTTCTATGAACCTCCAATAAATATTATAACTCTAATGTTTTATGATAAAGAAGTCGAATGGCACTTTCAAAACCACACTATCGATCATGTACAAAGCTTGTCATTATATTCAGCTAAGTTGGCACCGATAGTTGAATGTATTGTATCAATAGTTTGCTTGATCTTCATTTGTTGTGCTGTGATCCTGTTCTTTCATTTGGATATGGATTCTGTAAAAAACAGTAATTCCGTATTAGGCCTGTTTGGTTTAACTATATCTCTGACAATCATAGAATTTTGGAAAGCATCAACATATCTAAGTCTGTTATCAAAGAAATTCGAAAAGGTTTTCTACTCATTACTATCTCATCAATTCTATAGATCAATTTTTTGTATCTACATGACAATGCTCCCCAGCATTATGTGTTTTACGATGCTTTACAATTGTCATCGATATACGAATGAATATTATTTTCAAGCTCGATATTTTAGTCTGAATCTTTTCTCTCTTGTAATCGGATCATTGTTTGTTTCGGCTTGGTCGTGGGTGAAAATTGTCGCTTTAGGGATGAATTTCACACAGTCAATACTTTTTGGAGTATTTCTCACTTGTACATCAGATGACAACAAACAACCTTTAATGCCTTTTTATACATGTTTAGGGGAAATGAAACTTAGTCGAAGAATATATAGTGATCTTTTGCTGAGAGAGTATTTCTATCAGTATTTATTTACCTTCATAATTCTCATGGCATTGATACGGGAGCGAGAAAGAAATTTGAGGATTTGGTTTTACGTTTCCAGGGAAGCTGAAATCGGTAGAGAAGAAGCATTGAGAGCAATGCAAAGTTCTCAGGAACTTTTGTATAATATCATACCAAAATATGTTTTCGAATATGTCCGACAAAAAGGTGGCGAAAATTTAGAGTTTACAAGCTTCAATTATGCTGTAGCTATACCTAAGGCGGCTGTTGTTTTTGCATGCATTAGCAATTTCTTTTCGAAATACTACCGAGAAGACTACAAAGGCGGAGGGAATGCCTTGAAATTACTGCACGATATCATCACAAAATTCGACCAGATTCTCATGAATCGAGAATACAAAGATGTGGAGAAAATCAAAACAATAAATGATTGTTACATGTTGGCATCGGGTCTCAATATGTCTGAAGTGGAATTGAATGCAAACAAACAAGAGCATTTGAAAGCTTTGATGAATTACGCTTTCGAGATGCAGAAAATTCTCGAGAATTTCAATGAATTGTACATAATTGGCACTGATAAATTTGAGATCAAAATTGGTTACAATTTCGGTCCAGTCACAGCAGGTATTATTGGATCGACAAAACCAATGTATGATATTTGGGGTGACACAGTAAATGTGTCGAGTAGAATGTATTCAACAGGAAAACCGGGAGAAATCCAAACACCACATTACGTTGCTGATGAGTTAAAGAATGATTTTGTATTTAAGTACAGGGGTATTATTTTCGTCAAGGGAAAAGGAGATATGCAGACCTATTTATGTTTACATCCAATCAAGAAAAAGTAAAAGTATTTGGAGAATTAATTATATGTTCAGATATGTTTTAGATAGAATCACTATTATGAAAGCTTTTAATAATAATAGCCTATTATAGAATTCTCTAGGAAATATATTAAATTAATTATATTGTTAATTATATTGTTATTGGTTTATTTATATTTATTTATATTTATTTTTCTGATAATATAGTATTATAAAACTATTATCATTCTTATAATAATTATTATATTTCTTATGTTAATACTTTGATGTCGATAAGGTTAAATTATTGAACACCAGTTTATTCCTCCTAGAAACAAATGTTAAAAATAAAATAATGAAAATGTTGCCTAATAAAATATAACATACCCTTATAAATAATAAGTGACCTTTAATAAAATGCCAAGACAAAACAATATAAATAAGCAAAGATAACTTAATAAGCCGCTCAATTTAAACCACTAGTTAAGTACCCAGTTAGACAAACCATTGGGTTTTATTATAATTATTTCAATTTAATTATAATGTTTATTTTACTGTAGAATGCTGAGTATAAATGGAATTCTGATCCTCAACACAGAATGATCTTCATGATCGATTTTCTTACGTAACAACTGTGTATGAAATAACTGTGACTGCTACCTTACATAGACATCAATGAGTCACTCTTAGAAGTTCTCTACGATTATTTATTTAAGGCCGTGTATGTATATTTTATGTACATGAATTTGTAACAGAGAAATATTCTCAGCAATTAAATTTATTCTGCGCGATTATTTTATAAACAGCTGGAATTTATTAGCTCGATAACTAATGATTTTAATAATTATGAGGTAAATTTAATGGGTTTTATTTATTAATATAAAATTATTGATAACCCAAAACACCAACAGTTCATTCGAATATTTCCCATCTTTAGAGCATAAGGTCAAAAACCTTGAAGCAGTTTACGTCTTGAAGTTGTTTATGTCTATGTGTTTTTATACAAAATTGTTTATGTTGATATTAAATTTTCAGTATTATTGTTGTCTTCAAAATATATTGTGTATTAAATCAGTGTTATTTATTGATTGAGAAAAATAAGGTTCATTTCGCTTGTCTAATATAAATCATTCATAATCACCGCAAAACGAGGTTCATAAAGTGCAGCAATAAATTGGACTGGTAACAAAAGGAGCATACTTGTGCGACTCCCACGATCTCCACATTATAGGTAGAGTGCTAAGTGAAAACAATAACGTTAGGATTGTTACATCTAAGTTTTGATAATAACTTACAGAGACTGATCATAACGAAATTATTGAAACAAGGAAAAAGAAAATAAAAGGAAAAGTCAATAGGATCAAAACGTATCAAAGCATAAATACTGAATCACAATAAGAAAAGATTTGATGTGGCAATCTTGATTTTCATTTTATGGCTGATGTTCTAAATTTTTATCCAAAAGTTTTGGTTGGAAACTTGTTGATATATTAAAATGTTTGTACAGTTTTGTATGAGTACGTTTTCAAATAAAACAATGATTTAACACATCACATTAACACCAGACAATCATTGGTACCAGAAGATATCATCGGGATCAAATCGTTCACAGAATAAAATTTCCCGTTCATTTAACGTACTACAGGTTAATTTGGCAGGCCCGTTCAAGATTTTGTTTGGAATTTCTATGCATGCGATTGAAAGAATCAAGTCAACTTGATTAGATCATCAAGGAAACAGAAAGCCATATCAAATCAGAATAAATTTGAGGTTACAAAATTGAGAATATTTGAGACAGAGAGAAGGTGGAGTCGAATTTCTTACATTTGTGGAAAAAAGCTTTATTAAAGAAAAGCTCACACGACAACGAAAAACAGATAAAATGATTCAATTATTAATTTATTATATTGTTTTGATAAGTTTATTATCAATTTGAAAGAACAGAGTCCTTAAAATTTCAATGTAAGACTTCAAAGTATAAGACCGCAGGATTTTAAAGAACTATTGAGACTTATCCCTCAATTTCGAATCAACGGATTCGATTAAAATTATGTTTTCATTAAACTTCGTTCAAACAAAGTTCAAACTGTCAAGTCAGTCGAGCTTAGCAATGAACTTGATAATATTATTATTATATGATTATCATCATAAAATCAGACGTACATAAATCATCGATTTATTTTATATGAGACGGAAGAATCTGATAGAAGGAAGGCTATTTAAGTTCTGAATGTAAGCAAGAGAATTAATATTTTCTTCTATAATCTCTAGCGGCTTATTAAAAGAGCAAACCTTAATTGTAGAGATAAACAAAATCAGAAGTATATTAACTTTAGGAATTTCTATTAAAATCCTCATTTAAATTTTATTTTCAAATTCTGCAAACTATTCTGTCTTGTATCTAATTTCTAGCTAGATAAATGAGTTTCTCTTCAAAAGGATTTATTCAAATCGTCCTCTATGTTTAGTATATTAATATATCTAGTTTCATTGATCCATAGATGATAACTATCTTTGCAGAACGAAAAGTTTTCACCCATTAAAATAACACAATTTTATAATGATTTTATACTCTACTTTGGTAAACAAAGCTTCCAAAAACAGATTATAATTCAACTTGATATCATGCAAATATATCAAGACATAAAAAAATAGATCAAGACATTAAACAGAACCTCTTATTTATTTCGTATATTTAAATAAATAACGTCGACATAATTCGAAAAAAATTCAATATTTTATTAAAATAAAAATAATATTATTATTGGAATTATCAATTCATTCAAAATGTTGTTTTACTAACTCAATTTCTTCTACAAAAATCATTGTTGTAATAATTATCTTACCAAATGATCTCTATCATTTCCAGTAACAAATCATTCAATTATTCCTTGGTACACTAATGGAATTAGAGAGTATTGTAGCGAATACCGTCTATATAAAAGCCAAAGAAAGTACATGATATTAATATTACCATATATATGCCATCTAGATATTTATTTATCCATTAAAACCATTCAGGCGGATACGGAAAGGATAAAGGTCGCAGTAGAAAATGGAAAGAAATTCTCAAATTTCCCCATATTTCTCAATGTATAGATCTTGCAGAGAAATTAACGGGTATTTGTGTTTTATTCTATTTTTTGTTTTTTTGTTTTTTTCTAAAATATCTTTTAGATATTTCTTTCAATTATATTGTCATGAATCAACCAATTGGCAATCGATTGTTTTGGGAATTTTGTAAATCGAAAGAAAATCTCAAAGATTTGGTGATTTTCCTCGACAAAGTGGTACGTATATTAATATTGAATATCATTTCCTTCGGAAGATCAATTGTTTTTATCCGTTATTTTTATAGGAAACGTTTGATCTGTCTTTGGCAGAAGACCGAAAATCCATTGCGGGCACAATTTTGTTGAATCATTTCGGAGTTAATGTGAGGATTTTTTATTTTTCTCAAAAGATTCCCATTATCACAGCCTTGTTTGGTTCGTTAAGATGAATAAGTTTCTTCCAGAAATTGTTGATAATAAATTGCTTAAATCTATTGAAATGAAATTGAGACAAATCGATGATGTGAAAAATGAAGTGGAAAAGGATTTGTTTGACAAAGTGACAGAGTGATTTCTTTTTTTTTATTTAAGCTCAAATTTTATTGAGACCTTTTTACAATTCTCATAAAGGGCAGTCAGGAACCATTTAAGGAAACAACCTTTCAATGACTTCCTCGATTCTATTTATTACAAAAGATATCTCCAATGGAAATGGCTTGAAATGTAAGTCTATTGTTCTGAAACAATTCTTAAACTTTTAACGAATATTATTTAATTATATCGTGACTTTTTAGTTCATTTTTAATGCGTGTTTTATAAAATAGTAGTGACATTCAAATAAGATTTTAGAAATTAAGCAAAATAATTGTTGTCTCATCAGAACTTCAACAAGTTGTCTATCGATCGATTGGTTTAAAGTGTATTTTCTTATTCGAACCCATTATTTCAAAATTCTCTAACGATAACTCGAAGCGATGCCATAATAAGTAAATTAGTTTTAATATAAACGGAAAATATTTTTCAATCAATTTAATATTCAGAACAACGTTTGTTTTGAATTGTGAATGGATATGACAATAATTAGTGAATATTAAGTTTGGCTTAGGTCGGGGACGGTTCAAGAAGAAATGTGTTTAGCATAAATTTAAAATAAAATGAAATCTCTATAATATGTTAGAAATAAATTTCCATTTATTCTAATTCTAAAAATAGAATTGAATTAACAGTAAATTAATTTCCAAAGTACATTTTCATTGGATACACACAGTCATTCTTTTATCCCTACCACTGACGTCAGTAATGTGACACAACTTAAAACCATTTGATATATGAATTAAGAATGCAATTTAGTGTAGTAGCGAAAAAGTGTAATACCGTATTTTAAAATTAACGAATAACTTTTTAACAAAGAAAATTGTCGTTTACTTTGAGGGCTAACAATTCCATAATTGACGAACAATGAAAGATTCAATTGGATCATTATATAGAAAATATAGAATGGGATTCCTATTATTTAACATTTCAAAATCAATCACATAATCAAATATCATTATGAAAAAACCTGATGATGTTTCATTTAAAGTTTTATGAATAAAGGATGAAGAGAGTCTGTTTATTGATGATTTGCTATCGATCAGTTTCGCAATCTCAAAAGTTAACTTTCATCAGTATCGTATAAGATGTCGAATCAATAAATTAATTTTTAATTTCAATGGTTAATGAGAACTAGTTGCTAATTTAGCTCAACTTCATCAACACTTACCAAAAGATCGTTCGATCTCTGTTGTATTTGCAATAATCTGGCTTCATATCACTATATTCTTTATAATATTATTTATAATAAGCAATTGTATCTCTTTTAATAATAATAATATTTTTATCCTTCAATTTTTTTATAACAAATTTATTAGTCATAAATACGTCGTCTGTATTATCTGCTTACTTGATCTGGAATAAACGAGCAAAGAAATATCAACAGGCAAATAATAGAATAAGAATCAAATAGACATTCATATTGCTATCAATGGATTCATGGAATGCTTGTTGTGGTACTGACAGACACAGTAATCACATTTCTGAACTGCACTATTAAACACCATGGTATTTCATTCGATTCCAATGACTGCACATTATCATTTGATTAATAAATGTTTTCTCAATTTAATCTTAATTAATTAAATCCCCAGAAAAATTAGTCATGATAATTGAGATTGGAATTAAACTCCATTTACATATGTTCACAGATGATTGATTAATTGATGGACATTTCAGATTGAATAGAAATTTAGTTATTTTGTTTAAATATTTGCTGAAATAATTCTGTTAATAATATCTTTACTTTTACATCTTTTTGTCAATTATTAGTATCTCATTAATAATTCTCTGAATCAAGATTTTTGGGCTTAGCTGATATTTCACTAACAGATAAAATATATCCTAATTTCATATCTCAATTTTGTAGGTTATTGTTTAATAAGAAAGAAGTTAATGCAAAATTTCGAAGTATAAAAGTTTTTTCATCGAATAAAAACCATTCAAAGAAAATCAAAATTTGACTAAAGTTAAAAAAAAGGGTCCTAAAATGAAATTTTAAATTTGTTGACTGTATTGCAAAATTCTATAGAGTTCATTTATTTATATTCTTTAGAAAAAATTTTGAATTTTTGATTCAAGTACTTAAGAAGAATTTTAGTTGTTTGAAATCAAATATTAAATAGACTCGGGATTAAAAATCTCCTAAAATTTGATTATTTGAAAAAATGAAAAAGTAGCTCGAATTGTAATTTATTGAAAATTATCGAGGACTCCTTTTTGTAACATTATAAGCAAATTAAGTGATCTTCTCAATTTTTACAATTACTTTATAAAAATAACCAATGATATTATTAAACATATCTGTAATTAACTAACTCGATTTA
>JBBMOY011107886.1:0-10760 GCA_037951405.1 Platydemus manokwari
AATCCCATTGTTTTTGTGAAACAATAACTCTATGATCGAAAAATTGGATTCGTTTTTGCCAAATATGAAATCAAATCGTGATGAAATGTTGGATAAAATCAACAAAAATACTAACACGAAATTATGTTCATGTAATTAAATGTAAATTTATCCATTAAATTTCTCATTCATTCCACAAATCAATCTGTTGGCGCCATGCCATTTCATCAATAATGCATATAATGAAGTTCCTATTAATAGATAAAAATCAAGTTTTTCTTCAACGTTTCCAGTGAAACTTACTGAATCTATTCTGTTTTTAGTCGATGAATAATTTACACCGTCAGCACTTGATGTTTCCAATGTTGCTGTTGAATGTAACTGGTTTTGATAAAGCTGTTTTTCATTTATCGATAAATATATGTAAGCATAAATTATCATTTCTTTCCATTTAACGAAAGAGAAACAACGGGAAATACGTTTTATTAAATTGATGATTTGATGGGATAGGTCAGTGGTCTTCACACTGTTTGTGTTGCGATCCACTTTACGAGTCCAAATTTTTTCACGATCTTTATTTTGTCTTAATATAAGTCAGTGTCGAAAATGAAATCCCCCTCTTTTGAAATACACTGGGATAGAATATTGATCACATTAATTGATCATTTAATATTATTATTACGGATATCATTACTCAAATAAAAAAACGAAAACACAATTCAAAGTCTTAGTGGCCATTTCTGAACGCATCAAACACACATGGACATTGTTTTAAATTATTATTATAAATTTCCTAACCGGTTATGTTTGGGAATAATTTCGTGTTACTTTATGGTTGGAATTTGAAATTGTTTCAGTCTTATCTGTTCCATTGAATCATTGATAACGGAATAATAATAATAATATCATCTGATGTATCGGAATCTATCATGTTTCCATTAATTAATCGTGAGTGTTACTTGCACGATGATAATAGATATATCTACAGGTCATCTAACTGATATGGCACCTAATATATTAAATTTGAGAGTTAATTGGGTTTACATTTAATCACTTAATGAAGTATTGTTGAAGGCATCACCAAACACCATTGATAATGAATTCATTTTAATAGATTATCTTTTTATCATATTCATCTGTATTCAGTGGAATTTTCATGACATCACAAGACTTTGACTAGTAGTATATACTTCTCATGTCTTTATTAAAGTGTTCGTTATGAAAAGATTTTTTATGTTGTGCCTTAATAATAATAATGATAATAATAATAATAATGATAATAATAATAATAATTATAATGATAATGATAATAATAATAATAATAATAATGATAATAATAATAAAATGATAAATAAGAATACAAATTCATGTTTAAAAAGTGAAAAATCAAAATAATAAATTACTTTTAAAAGCTTTTATTGCATTTTTCCCTTGATGTTTCTGAACATAATTAAGAATGGGTTGTTTGAGAGCGCGCTAAAAAAAACTCTATTAATGTTTGACAGAAATCTAAATAAGCAACTCTGGTCCAATAAATATTTTTCGAATGATTCAAAGAAAAAGTAGTCAAAAAATCGTTCCAGCAATTGATGGTTTGGTAACTGTTCGGTCTCACAATAGGTTCAACTGATAAATAATCCGTATTGGAAAACGATTCGAATTGATTGGCTTTGTGGTTCCGTTGTGAGTCTATTGGAGCAGTCAGTGGTTCGTTATTGACTAAATCATTACAACTAAATGACGATAACAAACCGAATACGATCACATACTAAAGGGTGAATATAAATATCGTTTATTATCTAGGGATTGTAAATTCAAATCCGACGGTTTCTTGCGAACACCTGGAAACGGAATTAATTAAAACAAATTATATATATGAAAAATTTAGCAAATAATTGAGTAATGCCAATGATAATTATCAAGACATGAAATACGAAGGAAATCTTGAGAAGACATTCCTTGCAATTTAGTGGTCATTTAATTTTTCCAACCTAAATGAATCACATCCTCCAAATTAATATCATAAACTTGGTTGCTAATAATCCAAAAGCGCATATCGACGAGTACTACTTCTGTAAGCCAAGAAGAATCTTTCGTACCAACTCAATCATCTTTCCAATTATTGAAGAAAAATCAATACGAAGATCACAATATAGCGATGTATAATTGTTGGTCTATGCTACTAGTATGATGATATCAAATGATAATGTAATCATAACAATACTGAAGAAAACATGAAATGAAATAGCCTTGAATATGAACTCTCCAATCCGTTATTTCTAGAGAAAGGTAGACTGTAATTGTCAATGGTAAAATCAGCATACTCATGAAACATTTATAAAATTATTAGATCATCAATCATGAACTCAGTGATTCTGGTAAATGATTTGACCAACACTGTTCTCAAATAAATTCAACTTCAAAACAGAAAGATTTCCTGTCATCCACACACCTGCACACACACACATTTTATGATTATTCATAGGTCTTCCATTGATAATATTAAAAACTACGATTCTCTAAATATAATCATTAAGGACAAGTTGATTTCAAAATCTGACATCATTCTTCGAACAGCCTGATGTATAATTATCGATAAACAAATAAATTTACCTTTGATAACGATATAAATAAATGATCATCAATATTTGAACAAATTCATGTTGAATGATTATTTACAAAATCATTACGAAAGTTTACGCCGGTTGTTTGTATATAAATATTCCATAAATCTCACCAATAATGGTGATAACATCAACAAATTATATATGTCCTCGATTGAGATGAACTTTCACCATTGTTGACCTGGAGATTTCATCAGTCTCGACATTAAAACGTTAAAACACTGGAGACAGGGTAGACTTGGATTTTTAAACTTTTTATTTTGAAAAAAAATCTAAACGTTTCCTTGTTTTATTATCATTTTTATTTGGAATCATTTTTCAGAAATTTTATCACCAGACTGACGAGCAATAATACCATCTCGATTAGTGTCAGACTCGATCATAGAACATGAAATTATAATTTCACTTTCCAAAGTCATTTCTGATCATGAAATGAAGCTGATCTTATAATATTAACAGTTCTACATTATCTTTACATTTCAAAGAAAATTAGCAAAGGTGATATTTCATCTCATTTTCAAAACAAGCAGTAATATGAATCCCATAGAAGCCCACTATTTCATTTAATTCATCTTAGTGCCTTAAACAGATGCATTTGAGGTCGAATCGACAGCATAATGATAGACAAATTGGCATTACTCATTCGGTCCACATATTGGCATTACTCATATTAGCACACACACAATCACAAACACTCGATACTCCATTGCATTAGCTCATCGTTATTAAATATTCAAAAATATCTACTACTACTACTATTACTACTACTTACGAACGGATTGACTCGGATTCGTAGATTTCTCTTTGTCGAGGTTTTCTGCTGGCGGAACATCATAAATACTGTACGTGGATTCTGAAAATGTATGAAATCATTTTAATCTATTATCTAAAACGAAACAGGTGTTGATATGCAATCTTATCAGTTGATATCTCATCAAACACCACCAACTCAATGCTTGTTTATTAGTCACAGCAAAATCGTTCTCAAATGTTAGTATCGATCAATGATTTAAACAAATTTATCATCACAAATTGTATTGATTAAAACACTTGCCAATGATGATTAAGCTGAGAAAACTACAGAAATTATCAACTTTGATTTCATGGTGATATTTAAAAATGGATTCGTTTTTCGTCAAACATAGAACTGCACTCTCTATGGTTCGTAGCGAATGACTAACAGATATTGGTAGACCGAAAAACAAAATTTTGTCTAGTTATTGATTTATGTAAATATCAATATAATGTTTCGTCCCAACATAAAACCAAAACATCGTAAACGATGATGGGAAACTCCGAAAGTCATTGTTTGTTGAAAACAATTATAATTTCTAAAAATCCAAACCGGACCAATCAAAAAATACCTTTATAATAATAATAAAAAATAAAATCCAAATAAATCATCGGGTAAAGATTCGAGAATTATAGAAATGTTGCTATCAGATGTAGATACCATATTAGCATCGATATATGTCGGGTTTTATACATTTTGTCTTAAAGAAATAGTCCAAAATTGCTATCAAAGTATTTTTATTAGAGAGATTGCACATCGCATTAAAGTCGGAACCTTAAATAACTGAATTTAAAATATTCTGGGATACTAAAATTGCAGTCTTACATTCTAAGTAAGTCGACATGTTAAAGTCTCCTGGAGATATTTTATTAAATACTACAACATTATTTTGGGAATTTATATAAATCAAAGGGGCTTGTAGATATACATTCCTGGTATGAGTTGAGATTAGAAATGAAGAATATTCGTTATAAACAGGAAACTATTCTCACACTTAATTCCTGATTTGTTTCCATCTTTGTTTGGAGAATAGTTTATGAGTAATGGAATCCAAAATCAATCAGATCGCGTTTCCACAAACAGTAATAAGTTATAATGAAGTTGGGTGAGCTCTCATTGGGTTCGAAAACACGACTGAGAGCATTATAAAATGATAGATTTGATATCATATCAGATATCGAGCAGCAGTCTATTGGTGGACTGTCAGTTGGAATTATCTCATGTCCATTCAAATCATCACCATCATAATCATAGGCCATATTAATATGTTCAATACCATACGATATGTTTCATTTACATTTCACAGCTTTTCTAAACCAATCAGCGGATTGAGTTCGTGAATAATTTTATCACGGGAAAAGACTCAAGCAATACGATAAATATTTATAAGCATTATAAATGAATGAGAAAATAAATATCAAATACAGGTTAGCAGTTGTCATAATATCTGAATTATGAATGCGATTTAATAATGTCGCGCAAAACCGAAGAAGTCAATAAATAAAAATAATTAAAGATGGTTTTATTGATTATGCGATCATTCTCAACGTAAATTGGCATTATTATAACTATCTCAATGATAACCGTTCCATATCAATTGATCAATAAGTTATGTGGTATGAAGTGATGAATATATATATTTGCTATTGTAGAACAGTTCTACCAGACCAATAATTGTCTACAATAATTGCATTGGTGCTGTTTAAAGATTGAGGCGCCATTTACAATGAAACGTTTCAACAATGCTTTGAAATTAGATCTGAATTTTTAACGATAAATTGGATTTATTTTCAAGATTTCAATGAGATTATTGTTTATCAAACTTAACATAATAATAATCAATAATAATTACGCAATAAATAAAACAAAAAATAAAATAATAATGTTGATAATAATAAAGGAATAAATTATATGAAAAATAAAACGAATAGAAATAAAGTTAAGAAGATGCTAATCAACTGGTAATAATAATAATGATAATAATTATGATGAGGATGATAATAATAATATTGATAATAATAATAATGATAATAATAATGATGATAATAATATTGATAATAATAATAATGATAATAATAATGATGATAATAATAATGATGATGATAATAATAATAATAATGATAATAATAATAATGATGATAATAATGATACAATAATATTGATAATAATAATAATAATAATAATAATGATGATAATAATAATGATAAGGATGATGATAATAATAATGATGACAATAATGATAATAATAATAATAATAATGATGATGATAATAACAATGATGATGATAATAATAATAATATTGATAATAACAATAATGATAATAATAATGATGATAATAATAATGATGATAATAATATTGATAATAACAATAATGATAATAATAATTATGAGGATGATAATAATAATGTTGATAATAATAATAATGATAATAAAAATAATAATGAAAATAATGATGATAATAATAATGATGTTGATGATGATAATAATAATATTGATAATAATAATAGTAATAATAATAATAAATTTGCTGTCATTTTTCAAACAAAAATCAAGCTAATTATATAAATCTTAACATTCTTATGCTTTCTTCAATCTTGAAGAAAATTGTGACTCATATATTGAACACCACTAAGATTTGGTAAAGAGGAAATCAGCTGGTTAAGCGAATAATAACAAATTTTATTTTCGAAGACACTCGAGTTCTATTTTGACAGTTTTAGTCGGATATAGAGCGTCTTAAGCAGCAAAATTTAATTAAATAAGGCCAACATGTTTTATTATAAATTTATTATTGCTCGATCAGCTCATATATTGATTTTTTTTCAATCGAATTGTCTTTTAAGATTTGGAAGAAAGTGATTTCATCAATTTTAGTCCTTATCAGTCCATTTCAGTCCATTTATAGCGATCAGGAAATTATTATTTTTAAGCTATGTCTAAAATTCGAATTGTGTCTAATGTAAAACCATAGAAACAAAATCCCGATGTAATAATATAATAATAATAATAACCAGCTTCAATGACTAAATCAATATTATGTAAGACAATAATATTATTATTAGTGTTATTATTATTATTATTATTATTGTTACTATTATTATTATTATTGTTACTATTATTATTATTATTGTTACTATTATTATTATTATTATTATTATTATTATTATTATTATTATTATTATCAATTTGAAAAATGTGATTATTAAGATAAAATTTTATATTTTCAGTAAATAATGTCATCAAATATATCTCAGAACATTTACCATATTTATATAAATAATAAAAAATAATTATTATTGGATAATTATTAAGGGTATAATATAATTAATTATTAAATCGTCGATATCGAAATATCAATTTTATTGTGATTCCCGTTATTGGAATATCTAAACTCTAAAATTCAGATCTAATATTTTTTGATAACAGCCAGTGAAAATGAATTCGATAACTCAACGGAACAATTTCTGTTTGTAAATAACTGGTTACCATCAGTCTGTTTCGATGTTATTTCCAGACAATTTTCTACTGCTAGATAATTCTAGGCTAATTCGTGAAAAATTTTCAATTAGTTTTCCCTTCTTTTACAGCGACGACTAGAAATATCTGCCCAAAACTGCAAAACTAGGTCAGAAATAATTATGATTGTCGTCATCATTATTATGTTATCCGAACTATTGCTCAATCATCGCTGGTGAAGTTATTATAAAAAATGAGTTTAATAATAATAAATTAAATAATTAATTAAATAAACGTCATTGTAATCGCAATAATATAAAATGATTAAATTAACGAAAATTAAGACAACAAAAAATACAAAATAAATTATAGATCTGCTTAATATATTATCTGGAATTTATTCACTCTCTACTTTGGATGACTTGTATTTTAAATCACTTGATATGGCATCGTTTGAATATCACTAAAATATTTTAAAATTTCGTTTTCTGCAATTCTTAATATCAATTTAACAAACGCAGTCAAATTTGATTGGCTGGATCGATGAAAAGTCCATATGACGTAATTGGCATGAAATTACAATGAAATTTAAAAGAAACCGGTAAATTAGACTGCCACAAAACCACTAGTAATTATAGGCGAGTTTAAGATGGCCAATTGCTTGTATGGGAGTTCTAATCGAACTCTTAATTTAATTTTTACATGTTTATTAATATTATTACTCGAGTTAAGGTGATGTAAATAAATCCGTATATCGCATGAAAATATTATTATTTATTTATTTATTGATAAATAATATTAAGTTAGTGTTTCATTTCATTGAAAAACACTACAAAAATTCCAATCTGCCAACCTATCAATGGCTTTCAGTATATAATAACTTCATCAATATACAACGGAATCACACCTGTTAAGTAATTCCACCAATGTTCTGACTTGTCAAATAAAAATCCGATAGCTATTTAAGCAATGACAAACATCCCAATAGAAAATGAAAACCATACGAAGAATGCCGGGACGATATGTTATTTATATGGGCTTTTATTTATCTCATTGAGACAATATATTTTGACAGCCAATTTCATGTAGGACATCATAGTTGGCACCATTAAATGGCATTATAATTTATCGATTTTTTCATTCATGGCTAAAACATATTTGCTCATGATCTCACAAACGAATATTTGCAAAATCGATAAATAGAATTTATACATTAACACTTGATAAGCTTCAAACTCAACTTCCATTTGAGAACGATTAGATATCGATATTTGAAATCAATAAAGCAAATTTATCAATGTTCTGTCATCAGTCTTTAATTCCATTGGATAAAAAATAAAAATAATAATAATTAATTTTTGAAAATATCTTTTTTAGTAGCGTTAATTTGATTTATTAATGTTATGAATCGGTAAACCGAAAAACAATAATTTCCACAAATATTTGTTTTATTGAATTGGTTGATGTTATCAATTGAATTCTATCCATTATTATATATTCTCGGATGAATTGCAAATCGATGATTGTTAAGTGGAGTTGAAAGATTAAATTTGATTTTAGTAGGAAAGAGAAAGATATTAATTCAATGACGAAATAAAGAAAAAGTAAAACTCCCGAAAATGACAACCAAAAATTGGTGACAATTTTAAAATTTGAATTCCCGCAGTTTTTAATACGGACAGAATTACAGCTATATATGTATATATATATTAGAAGATATTTATCGTCATATATGAACTGTAAATCGATCATGAATTTATCGGTCGATGTTCCGATAAGACGGACTGATTGACTAATATTGGTATTAAATACAAAACATTTTTCATCGACAACTTAAAGTGCACGCTTAATAAATCAAGCTATTTTGATGTCATGAAAAGTTGGTGACGTAATAAGATGTGGAGGTGTATCAATTCGATTCATATTACTGATTGCACGGTAACGAATATAATTTCAATGAACAAAAAACATGTCCCCTTTCATATTTCCATGTTCCTTATCTGTTTATGAACCACTCAAAGTACGATGAAAATCCTTGTTATAAAGCCTGATGCTCAGAGCCCAATAGCTGACGATATTTTATAATAATTTTTCACAAACGCAATAGCTAGTTTGATTTGGTTCCCTAGCTATGATAAACAGGTTCAAGTTAGACTCTCGATGTTTTTAATGATAACGCTGTTATATGGTATCAAAGAATTGCGATTCATTTGTTCCATATGTGGGGGAAATTTTGGACATCCATATTTTTGAATAAAAGCAAAGTATTAAAACAATCCCAATTGATTTAAATCGTGCATCATTATTATTATAAAGATTA
Source organism: Platydemus manokwari (assembly GCA_037951405.1). Lineage (NCBI taxonomy): Eukaryota > Metazoa > Platyhelminthes > Tricladida > Geoplanidae > Platydemus > Platydemus manokwari. The sequence continues at coordinate 9,173 of JBBMOY011107886.1, forward strand.
TTTTAATACGCAACCATTAAACGGTCTCGCATGAATATTGATGCTTACAAAGATAAGAAAACCAATGATGAAAATATAATATATCAAGATTAATGGCTATTGTATCAATATATTAGAAACACATACTCTTCATACAATCTTTGATAAATGGACAAAATAATCAACAAGGTAACAGATATAAGGTACATAATTATGTCAAGTATTTTGGGTAGGAGGGGGGGTTAGCAATACTTTAACCATACCACTTGCAGTGACAAGTTTTGTGAATTAGAATCGATAATTTTAATAGTGCAATATCAGACGAGAAATTATATTGAGTTGAATAAAACTGATGGCCATTAGTCGACTAAACGTAAAATACAAACATGAAAAAAACCTTTGGAAACAAAGTTCAATTGGATACCGATCAATACAATTATCGTTTGATACAATATAGATAAAACCTGTTGGATAACATGATAATAAGTGGATATGTTATACCTAATAATTGTTGACCTAATACCAATGACCGAATATATATTGGTGTATTCAATGCCCTTCTCATGTACCGTGATTAGTGGGGAGAACTACGAAAATGCAAATAACAAAGGTATAATAATATATAATTATTGTTTCGACAGCTTTAATAGTGTGATTATTAATACGACTTAATTGTTGTGCAAGTCGAAAAGTGCATAAGCACACACCAAGTTTTATTCATCGGTCACTGAATAATTTGAAAATTTAACAACAACTTGTTTAAATCAAATACAGCTCTATTAATTGCGAGATATTTCTTGCGATAAACAAAACACAAACATTGTGAATATGAATTCCAATGTGAGATATCATCACAAAAATTCCATGAATATTTTTTATCTTTATATGGATAATGAAATTCAATAATAAAGTTCACACCTACACATATAGTGGCGAATATAAACAAGAATTCACGTGGTGGTTTTCGCTGAAGAATTTCATGATAAATTCTTTGATAAAAATGTTCAGGTATTTTATATGTCACTCTGTTGCATCATCGGGTAGGATGATTCCAAAATGTATAGGATTGGAATGAATATTTATTTAACCAATAAAGATAATGTGTAAATTGAGAAATATAGGCAAGACAGTTTTGAAAAGTTCCATTTCATTCACGATAACACTCGACTGCATACGGCACGTTTAATTCAAAATAAGCTCGTTGAGATCGGTTTTACAGTAATATCGCATCCACCATACTCTCCAGACCTTGCCCCTTTCAGACCATTACCTGATTCTCTTATGAAAAACTCACTTCTTGTGAAAACATATCATTCGCAGAAGAGGTTAACAATGATTTGGAAAAGTGGTTCGTTTAAAACATGCGGAATTCTGTGAAAATGGAATAAAACAACTTCCAGAACGCTGGCAAGAGTGTATGGACCTTAAAGAGGACTATTTTCTACATTTCAGATTTGCAGACGAATGATGTTTTGTTTATATTTCTCAATTTATATGTTGTCTTTATTGGCTAAATAAATATTATTTTCTATCGGACAAGACTTTCGTTCCAATCCTATATTTGTGATCTCACGTGTCTCTGAGAGAATTGATTATCATTACCAGATAT
>JBBMOY011107997.1:0-10760 GCA_037951405.1 Platydemus manokwari
AAATATTAAATAGACTATAGATTAAAAAGCTCCTGAAATTTGATTATTTGAAAAAATGAAAAAAGTATGTCGAATTACAATTTATTTAAAATTAGTGAAGATCCCTTTTTAACATTAGAAGCGAATTATTTTATAAAAATAAGTAATTATGCTATTAAATATATCTGTAATTAACTAACTCCATTTATAATTAAAAAGTTTAAATTTAAAAAGTCAAATAATAAAGTGGTTAGAAAGGGAGCTTGGTTTAAAAATATGTTTTATCCATATTAGACATCTTAAAAATGAGATATTAACTGAATTATACGAATAAATAAAACATAGCAGTTATATATAAAATTAAGTTATAAAATTATCTCATGTGCGAAAATTCTTTGTACGAAAGTAGGTTAAAGGACCCTTTTTCTTAACTTAAACCGAAATTTATTTTTATAAAATATTCAAAATCAAAACATTTTTAATTTAATTATCTTTTTTTAATTCTTTGAATTTGTTTTTCGTATTTTTTATTTTCCTCACAGTCATAACATGGAAACTGATACAAAACAATAATAAAATTTAATTTATGAATTAGATTAAGGAAATGAAAATCACTACAATGATAAATCAAAATTAAAAAATCTAATTGGTAATGCTGTTTTTTCAGTGATTTTCAAAATACTTTTAAGTCGAAGTGTTTTACCATCTCAACAGCAAAGGTTTCAATAATTTCCACAATTTCCATGTATTTAAATTATTTTCTGAATAAATTTGTTATCCATAATTTCAATTCGGAGAAGAATTTTTTTTTTGGTAATTGGCAATTTTGTTGTAGGATGGATTGTATGAATTTTTCGATAATCTTTTGTCCAATATTTTCTACACCAAACTATTAATAACCATGTTTTTATAGACATTTTATAAATACTTTAATTTCCATCCATCGATATTTTCAGCTAAATCAATCTTGATAAGGATTTCGGCATCGAAATAGCAATTGTTAGTAAATAAATTATTTGTGCATAATATGTCTAGAATAATATTGAATGTGTTTGTTTTTCCTCGTTTGTTCTTGATCTATTTCTGGTCTATTTTGAAAAAAAAGTCCTTCTTATCATCTGCATTTAATATGGATGCAAATTGCTTTCCTTCTCTCTCTGTAAGATTGAAATCAAACTTTCATTACAAAAACCAAGTGGCAATAATTCTCATTCAATTGTTTCGGGTTAAATCATAACAAGAAATTATCAACAAATATCATCAAGAGAAAATCGAACCATAATTAGGCAATTTCATACAAAAAATTGATAAAATCTTATTTTCTTGTTATAATTCAGCTTCTTGATTTTTTCTTTCCATTTATTTTTTACTAATTGCCTGGATATGAAAGATTTAAAATAAATGAAACAATCAAATTTAAAACCAGTGATGATAGGAGGGAAATTTTCTTTTTTCACGATTGCTATAAAATCTGGATTCCTGTTTCATGGCTAATTATTCATTCATCAGTTTTTATAGTTAAATTAAGAAGTTCATTCGAAATTAAAACGAAATAAGATCATTTCAGGTGGTAGACGATATTATTATTCTATTGGTTTTATTAAAATAAATTGCGATTTTGGGGGAAAGTAATTCAAACCAGATTTGCCAAAAATATTATTAATATTATAATTATTTTCTTCTGAACACATGCGTTTGAATAATATCTAAAACTGATGAGTAATAGAGAAATTTTTATTTTCCATTAATTTAGTGGATTCTGAACATTTTTCATGTTCTTAAGTGGAGTGCATTTTAGATTTAGTTAGTCAGTGATAAGATTGAAAAGTAAATAATTTAGTACCCCAGTTTTGAGATTGTAGTATCAAAAATAATTACCGGAAAGTTAAATTAAACTAAACTTCACATATGACAATTTTCCTTATATGCCAAAATATTTTATTAAAACTTTTTAAAATTTCTTTTGTAAATTAATTAAAAAATTACATTTAAAATAAAATATATGAAATTTAAATTTTATTATAATAATCGTCTAGACTGTTCAACGAAAATTTCAAATAATATATAGAAAGGTAGTGGCTAACATTTCGATTCTGATTAATTATACTTTGATAAAAGGATAAAATTACATAATAGTAAAAAAGAAATTTAAAAATTTAAAATAATAAAATTTTATCATTAGAATCACATCATAACTTAAGTATAGCTTGTTATCTTAATATACCGGTTATAGGCATTTTGACAAATAAAACTTATTAATGTTTAATTTAAATAAAAAATCGGCTTAAGTTAAAAAAGGGGTTCTTTGACCTACGTTGGTAATAATGATTTTTTGCGCATGAGATAATTTCACTTCTGAATTTTATTTATAATTGCGATTTTTGATTGATTCGTATAATTGCAATTCGACGTACTTTGATCTGTTTTTCAAATAATCAAATTTCAGGAAATTTTGAGGCTCTATTGTATGCAATATTTGTTTTCAAATAACTAGAATTCTTCTTTAATATTTAAAAAAATCAAAATGTTTTTAACGAATATAATTAAATAAATCGTATAGATTTTTGCAATACTCTCAGCAAATTAAAAATTTTATTTTAGGGCCTTTTTTCTTAACTTTATCACGAAAATCGAAAATATCGAACATTTTTTTTACATTGAAAATTAAAAAGCTATAAGCATTATTTCAAATTTATTCATTATTATTTTCTTCCATATTTGTAAATAAATATTGTATTGATATATATTAATGCCCTTTTAATAACATAATAAGCTTTAAATTTCAATGTAACGGAACAATTATCAGAGAAATTAATTTTAAAATTCGTAAGTATTATTTTGGCTTGTGTGTATAGAAATAAATAAAGGAATTAAAAATGAGCTGAAAAGTACGCATCGAACAACACGAATCAGCTGATTATTAATTTAATTCATATTTTTAATTTAGATTTTACATGGAAAATGTTATTTCATAACATTTTCATTACCATCAGCTATAAGGATTACATATATGTATTCTATCACTCAAATCAGTCATTATTTTTCGTCCGCAATATATGGCATCGTCTATTTTTTGTCATTAGCCATACATTTTTCTGGTATAACTCAGATTGGATAATGACTTTTTATAATTTTATGGTGCTTCACCAACAGGATATAAATTCATGTTTTTATTTTTTCTGTTTGATGGTTAACCTATCGAGAGATATAATAATATAATAATATATTTTTAAATAACAAGTAATTTTGATTAAAAATTTAAATCATTTTTTAAGGATTTAATAATAATTATTATATTTATAAGAAAAATTAAGAAGAAAAATAAATATAATTAAAAATTGGATTTAAATAATAAACTCGTTTCGAAAAACGAGATTTTTGATAGAAATTCGGAAGAAATGCACAAGATTGGATTAATCAAGGATTAGAATAGGAATATATGAGAAAATGTGAAATTCTCACAAGTATATTATAAACTTCGACAAGACAGATGGAATAACTAGGTAAATGACTTCCATGTATCATGTTCAAAAAATAAATGGTCAACCAATTCAAATCGTCAAACCATTTCAAATCGCCAGAGTGTAAATAAACGATGACAATATTTCAAGTTATAATTATTCTTGGAAATTCTTTGTACTATTTTTATTCGGATATGTTAGTCACTCTCTTAATATTATGCATATCTTTGAGAGTTTTCAATTTCCATTGTATAAAGCTAATATCAAATAACTAAATTTAACTAACAATTGAGGTGCAAGAATAACCATGAATGAAAAAGAGCTGAGTGAAAAATATCATCAATAAATAATCGATATAAACATAATTAAATTATTAATTTATATAAAAATTCAATAAAAAGAAATTAATAAGCTTAAGCACTTTATTTAGGACACAAATTCGATAAAACATAATTCGGTGAACACAGTTAATGAAAGCAGGAATTATAATTGATAACTGGTGAACTACTATTAGGATATCATTGTAGCGATATTGTGAATATTTGAATTATACGTCGAAATAGTTATTGAAAATGACATTTCAGTGCAGAAATTTGAAAAGAAATGTAATAAAAGTAGTAAATGTATTTTTTTTATTATTTATTTGTTTGTTTTAAAACTATTAATGAAACATGTATTTCAGCATTTAAGTAACTATTACCTTTTAAAATTAATGCTCTTAAACGGCTATCTTCCATTCAAAGAGTTACATTAAGCAAATGTTTTCAATTTTATGTTGTACGAATTCAACTAATTTCAAGTAATCATTATGAGACAAATTGATCAAAATTTCTTAAAAAATGGTGCTTGTAATTTGATAAATATTTTTGTTCTGTACATTCAAAGATTGTTGCTAAAAGCAATTACCTTACACAATCATTTCTTATTATAATAAATTGTCAAAAAACATTATAATTCCATTTGTATTGGCACTGATTGTGAAAGTAATATTTAATTGATCCAAACTGACATCTAGATATAAAAGAACTCACATAAAAATATTAACACGAAATTAGTGTTGGGTAAATCACAAATCAATGAAAATGGTCACTATAACCAAGAAAAAAAATCCTAAAAGTGGTCAATACACACTTACCGCTAACCAATCAGATTCTTTCTACTGTTAATCCATATTTAAAAGCTAAGAATCGATAGACAAATGTCTACAAACGGTAGCAAGCTCAAATATCCGCCAATACCACTGGACATACGAAGAAATTTTCAAGTAAATCGATTCGTAAACAAATGCACCAAATATAAAAAGAAGTTTCTCGACATCAAGCAGACACATAAAAGAGATTGATTTCCATGAATATCTGCCACTTTCTTTTTTGGTCGATAACTTGAATATTGAGCTCATCTTTGTGTGATTTTTAGTAATCAGTCTTTTAGATTACTTTCAATTCTGTTTTTGACTTTCGGTCACTGATCTCGTCTTGAGTGATTTACTTTGTGAATAGTGAAAAGATTTACTGTAAGTATTAAGATTCTCATTGTGATATTTTGGTTAATACAGTTTTCAGATCTAAATTGTTGATTGATAATACAACATTAACAATATACACGAGAACACAATTAATATTTTTCTCAAAAACATAGTAGTGATTCGAATGAACTTGCCCAACTAGCTAGTTTATTGGAATCAAACAATAATATTGAGTGAGATGAAATTCTGCAAAAGAAAAACGTATTTGCACCTTAGAACCCCTATTTAATCTTTAAACATTGGCATCCCTACCCAACCACACATGCATAACAGCTAGTCAATAATTACGGAGTTGAATGTTAAACGACAATTGGAAAAAAAGAACATGGCCACACTACAACACATACATAGATATTGACCAATCCTACTCATCCTTAAACTAACAAGCCGGATAGGAACATGGAAAAGCAAAGATCGAATCAAAACATGATGAAACATGTCACAAAAATTACACACAGATTTCGAGTATAAACATCGATGTAAAGATGGTCAGTGCCCAATTGGAAGTCAGGTTTTGTTATATTCTTCAGTTGAGTGTGATTATGAATTTTATAAGTCGGACTGAGTACGCAATTGAAAATAAAGTAAAGGCCTTCTAGTTTTTGGAGTAAGCGATTTGTCAATTATTGAGAAGTATCCCAACAATATACAAAAACCATATTTCGAAAACAAAAATTAATAAATAATAATAAATTGAATTAATAAATTTTTTTATTTATCAATGGATTACTTTCACGTGATAAATATTAGTTTTTAATAAAATATTACATCGATGAAGTGTACCGATATGTGTGTGTACAAAATGATATTCAAAGAGTGACTAAAGTGTGCAAAATTCAATTTCTACACAATACATTTCATTGAAACTAGTGTATTTGAGAAGTAGTAAAGTATAGTTAAGAAGATTGTACTTTACCAGTCTAGGACACACGTAATAGCAGAGGTGGCCAACTTTTGTGTACTTAAGATCGACTTTACATTTGAATAGCGTCTCACACGACCGACTAAAACTGGCTTCAAGATCGACCGGTTGGCCACTCTTGATATATAGTATCCAATTTTATTACGGAAATTTACTTAAACAATTAAAAGGAATTTCTGAGTTCCGAGATCAGCGCAATTATTAAGTCTAACTCCTCGATTGACAACTATTTGATCATAGAGTTTGTAGTCTATTAAACATTTTAAAGAGTTACTGTATTTAAGAAATTTGTGTAAACAGAATAGTTTTGTTATCACTCTTAGAGTAAACCTGAAATAGTATTGAGATGCACAAGCTGAGTTTGAGTAATTTCAAACTTAAAATTTTTTCTGAAAATATTACAAAAAGATATGCCAGTAAAAGGATAATGATTTTTATATATTTAATACCAGGGCATAATTTAATATCTCATTAAATAGTGGAATGCTAATCCAAGTAGTAATCAATTTCGTTAATCATGATGAGAAATAGAATGATGTTAATAGCTGATATATCTATAATGCTTTATGACGAACAATGTTTTTATTATTTCCCTTAGGATTGTTTTATATATTTATAAATATATTATTAATATCATTGTACCAATTCTACTTGTATAATGTACTCGCAATTTGCTGAAACCAAATAAAATTTTGAAACTCAGGGAAATAAAATTATTGCAAAAATTAATTTTTATTTATAAAATAAAACGAAAACAAACTTTGGAAATTGAATTTGCTTCGAGTTGGTAAATATTTAAACAAAGATGAATAGAAGTTTCAGTTGCCACTGCAGAAAATTGTGTAGATATTGTTATTCATTAAATTTTTCAGAATAATTGATGGATAAATCTCTACTTAATGTCAATATTTGCATGAGGAGATTTTCTCATGTTAGGTCTGATAAAAAATTATATAATCAAAAATTTATGACATAATAAATAAGAATTTGTGATGAAAATATTTTCCAAATATCTTTCACTACCAATTTAGCCTTAAAATTATTTATGACTCTAGAGAAATTCTTGACATTCACATTGAATATTTTCATTGAACCTCTCAATATCATTTTATATCATGTCATTTATATGATTTTCAAATAATTTGTCCTATTATAATTTATCATTTTAATAAGAACCTAATATGAACTATTAAATTTGATAATCTTTATCATTTTATTTCATTTCAAATATATTAATTTGTGTTTATGCCATATCATAACATTTTACTTCATTTATATAAGAGATACTTCACAAATTACGTTAGATTGTGGGTAATTTATTTCGTTTAATATCCATAAAAACTTATTTTCTTACTTTTTACTTATATCATTTCAACTGATTTAATTATATTTATTCTGCTGAATTATTTGAAAAATGAAGATAAAAACAGGGTGACAGTTCTAGCAATTATAAAATGATGACAAAATTATGTATAGTTCTAGATTAATTTAAAATACGTTAATGTTTGCCCGTGATTTTAAATTTTTTATCAGTTTTAATAATTTTTTTAGCTTTTAGTTAACATACTTAATATCACAGATGAGACTGATATACAATCATGATAGATATTCAGTCAAATAGTAAATTAATAGACTCTAAATGAATTTTATGTCCATGTCCGCTTTTGTCCAACTTATTAAATAACAGATCTTAACCGATACTGCTAACTAGAAAAGACTATGGAACCCATCTGTCAGTAGACTTTATATTAAAGTTCATACCGGTTTAATCAACTATATCTTTAATCGCTTACACTTTTATCCATTTAATATTCTAAGAAAATCTAATAATAGATACTGTTTTTATAAAGATGTTCTTTTTATTTTATTATCAAAAAATAAATATTTGAATTTCTGGGAAATATATTGAAGCTTTCGAAACAGAGAAACGAAATCGCTGCAACTGATATTAAACGTGGCTTATACACAATGTCTAGACGGTGAAGAATCTAAATATTCAACCAATTTCAAGATGAACGAAATTAATATGTTCAAATAAATTAATCAAGATATATAATTTTGAAATAGAATTGCAAATTCATATCACGAAGAATCTAAAATCAAAAAGGCAAATCATCAGATTTTTATTCACAAATTTATTTACAGCTGAAGAGAGAAAATAATAAATAATATTAAAAGTATTAAACAAAAGTCTTAAGATATTATTTTCAATAAATCAAGACTTAGATTGAAATATCCTATTAATAGAAAATGATATTAACCATATTGAATTATGCTAAGAATAATATTTAGTAGTTAAATTGACCCTCAATAATATGTATAATTATACTTTTGAACTTTTTAGGGGGATAACAACTAATTATCTGAACACATTACAAATATCGAATTGCCAGTCTTATTTTATTGATAAAACCAAATATTGGATTGTTAAGTTGTGTATTAATAAAATTCCAAGCAACTATCTTAACCTGATGATAACATTGTAATGATTGATTCAACAATATAGCAATGGACAATATAATTCACGATTTTGTTTCACAATTTTCATTTTTATTTCATGTATAACGTATGATTAGTTTTGTATTTTTTCAAAAATCCATGTATGAAATAATTATTAATTTTGTTTTTTTCTATATAAGAATCAAGGAATGAGCTAATGATAATTAGATAATTATTAAATTTAAATTAATTAAGAAAAAAGAAAAAAAATATTAATTAATGACAAAACAAAAATCTTTCAAAACTCAAACAAATCTATTTATGTAAGTAACACCTACGTGTTGAATAGATAAAATAACATTTTTATAATCGCCAAACCGTTTTGTTTTATATAATTCTTCAAATATTACCAAAAATATTTTTAATTAATATGCATAGTTCATAAATTTGTGCTGGGTTATATCAGAAATCAATCAAAAAGGTCACTATAAACACGAAAAAACACTAAATAGGGTCAGTTCACACAGAACCGATAAACACACTCACCGCTAACCAATCAGATTCGTTCTAATGTTAATCCATATTTAGAAACTAAGAATCGATAAACACCTACAAACAGAAACAAGCTCAAGTATCCACCAATGGCACGAAAAATATTATGAAAATCTCAAGTAAATCGATCAATAAACAAATTCAGCGAATTGAAAACGAAGATCCGTGACATCAAGCAGACTCACTAGATAGGTTATTATAAAAGAGGTTGAGTTCCATGGAGTCCTGCTAGACTTTTTTGGTCGGTAACTTCAGTGCTTAGCTTTTGTCTGATTTTAAGTAATCAGTCTTTTTGATTACTTTGCATTCTATGTTTGACTTTCGGGCTCTGATCCTATCTTGATTGATTTTCTTTGTGAATTGCGTTGAGATGATTTAATAAAATATCTTTCCTTCAACTCGATTGAAATGGCTGTTTACTAAGAAGTTTAACAGGTGAGTGATTTTGTGACTGACAAACTTTATTATTATTATCATTTTACAATTGCCTTAGTCATTATGACACTTAATATTTCAATTATTCTGAATCCATGTGAGGTAAATTTTTATTGACGTTATAATTAACTGCATATCAACTGCTATTTTGAAGATTATGGTCTTTTCATATCTAAAAATTAGCTCAAACTTGGTCACACCTAATTTATTTTACAGGGGGCTTGTCCGATAACTAAGTTGTCATACCTTTTATTGTTCTTTTGAGGTATTTTACGTCCTCAACAGTCATTATTTATCTACTGATTATTTAAAATTTAATCTAAATAAATCAAATATATTTTATAGGCTTGTCTCGATTGTCATTGATGGTAATATAATTAGTATTTATATTTTAAAAATTAATTCATTGTATTGTCCCGGGATTATTTAGCAGCAACAACCTTTATTCGTTAAAGTCCAGATAAAGAACTTCTGAATCTAAAAAAACAATCTTTGAAAATAAACTTAAGTTATTTGTCATTAATACAAGATAATTCTGAAACTCCCAACAATTAATTTTTAAATGATAATTTCTTAAGTGTCAAAAATTAGTGTATAGAACTAGCAATTATGTTTAAAACTTATTCCATGTATACCATTTCATTTAAACCAATATTGTTTTATTAAGTCAATTCATTTTTAATTATTTCATTTAAAAAATCATCAACTATGATTCCAAAATATTTGTTAAAAAAAATGTATAATTTTTATTTTAAGCAAAACTCACAGCTGTACAAATTATATTTGAAAATGAATTCCAGTCATCATAAATATCTCACTTATGCAGCTATTGATATTTGTGATATTGCGTAATTTTTACATTTTATTTCTGTAAATACTATTATTCACTTGTAAAATTCAATATCTGAAAAATATTACATATCTAATAGAATCGGTTTAGAAAAGACGACAACGTTTTGGAAATTAATTTCGGTTTGGGTTATGGGCTAGAAAAGGTCATAGAGGTTTTAGCTGAAGGCAATGGGAAATTGTTTGGCATTGAATTGTCGGAATATTTAGTTTCTAAAGCTTACAAGTAAGCATATATTTATATTGTTTAATTATCTTTTTAAGAGTAAATCATTAAAATTTTAAATGGATTTTGGTATTTATAATATTTTTTTAAATTTATGAATGTTGATTATGAAATTCGATATTACTAAAGTAGATTAAAAAACTGAGTTATGTTTTCGGCCATAAATATTAGTTGGTAAAATTTTCTTATTGTGTTGATATTATCATTTCTTCCATGCATATTATTGATTTTGAAAAAAATTTTACTGATTTTCCCATAAGTATTTCTTTATACTTCCTTAATAATGTCATACTTGTTCAATCTTCTATTTATCAAATAACCTTAGCCTAGACATCTTTTAAAATTTCTCGTGCCTAAACTCTCCTTATTATA